>JAVLVB010000491.1:3057915-3092871 GCA_032876305.1 Orestias chungarensis | reverse complement strand
AAATGCAAAGTAAAGGATGATGAAATATTGGTTTTCTTTTACGAATAGAAATCGCAAAAGTGTTCCATCCATTTCTGTTCAATTGCTGTTTTTTTGGGATGTGTATCAGCTTTTCAAATCTAGAGACTAAAATGTTCCCCAATGTTTCTCAGCTGTGCTTTGACTAGGCTATTCAGATAATAACTGTTACACTAATCAAGTTAATTCTACATCTAGCTGAATGTTTAGTCAATTTTTTGCTGAAAGAGGTGAACTTTCCGTTTTTGATTTTATTTTACTACATCTATCGCTACTGGATGATGCTGAAAACACTGACGGTACTATGAGGATTACACATGGTGTTGGCATGCTAGCCAAGTCTGTCGTGACTATTTTTCCTCCAACACATTCTAGACAATCCCTCTTATGACTATGTCAAAGATGTATTTTTGTCACTAAAGGAGGAACTTGAAGAACTCATGACTAATAGTTCTCCTGTCCAGAGAATCTCCCATCTTAGCTGTAGATCTTCCAGAGTAAACTTGGAGCTCCAGAAAGATTTTCTGGTGAATCTGATCCTTACCCAGCCTGCTGAGTTTAGGTGAATGTCCGTATCTTGCTCAGTTTGCGTTTTTTGCAAATAGACAAATGAACATAGGATGGATGATTGAAAAGAGCTCTGTGGGGTGTTGATATTGTTTTACTGCCTTTAAGTCTCTCCAAAACATGTAGTCTGATGCATGTGCTGTGTCCCTCAGTCTAAAAGTGTTGCTGTTGTTTTGCAATGTTTCTTACAACCGTCTGAGGATTTCACCAACAGCGGGATTTGTCTTTGTATGTATCATTAGTTGAACTGGATGTTTATTAACGAGTATCAGAGCAAATGAGGCAGAATACAAATACCAGAAAACATTTCAAATCCTGTTTTCATAAAATCATGCATCAGTTTCTTCTAAAATGTATGCACTTGTATCTGTCTCATTAAAAACCCAATAAAATATGACGAACTGCAGTTTTAAAATATGAAGAACTTTAAGAGTTGTACATATTTTGCTTATACTTATAACTACCCTGTTATGCGTTGATAAATATTTTTTTTATGTATCAGATATTTATGAATGCACATATTTTACCAAACTATTAAGTCCTAAGTGAAACTACATTAAGGCGTTTTAAAACTGATCTCAATCATTAACTGCACTTGTCAGCTCCCTCGTAACAAAAAGCTTTGACACATGAGCTGTGTCCAATGAAAGTGAAGTAGTGACCAGCGTGGACTACAGGGCATGAATAATGCATGCAGTGTTGTTGTTTTTCTTTTCTAACATAAATCTGCAAACTGCTCTGCATTTAATTTCCTGAGAACCTGACAGCTAAACATAATACACAGGCAGCTCTGATATATGTAATAGTGTTTTCTACTTTAGTTGCGTTTACAAAGTGATAAAGATGATTGGGACGCCCCCAAAGCAAATTTATCTTTTTGGTATCAAACACTGACACAACCTGAGACATAACCTCACGAATATCTGATCTGATCAGCCAACATTCACCTTATTATGCAAAAATGGCTCGTACAACAACAACCGGCACCTCCTCAGTCTTTCTCAACAATGCGTCCTCTGAGAAGGTGAAACTCAAGAAGTCAATCGTTTTCAAAGTCTTTGTTACACAGACCAGAACTCCCACCTTCGTTGAAGTCTAAAAAAAGAGACTAGATCACTTAATGATGTATTTATCTAATTATGTTTAAATGTTGACAACACGAAACTTACAAATCCTATATTTTTAACAACTTATAAATGCACCCTAGCGTACAAATCTAAGTAACGGCAAAATTCTTCGGAGTAGACGATGTTACTGAGTGCAGAAGATTCAAAGTTTGCTGTTTACAGTGTCGGTGAGATTCGAGAGGATCCACAAAGTGGTAGAAAAGGATATTTTAAATAAATTCTCTTTTCATTTAGAGGGTGAGAGAAAGCAAGACTTTAGGTTGATAACTGGAAAGCTTCATAGACTGCGATGCAGACATTTCTGTTCTTGCCTGTATTGAACTGTAAATTGGCAGGAAACAGGGTGGAGAGGCATGGTTGCATCAAACTGCCTGAGACCAGGAATCAAACCCTGGACACTATTACTTCACTGTAGCCTCTGAACATGGTTCACTTTAAAAGAAAATGCAGCATGGAAAGCTAACATACAATGCTACTTGATACATTATTGGCTGCCGTTTGCAAAGCAACCAATCCAGAAACCCTATAAATTTTTCGTAGTACTTACTCAGAATTAGTAATGCAAATGCTAATGTTATTCTAGCTGCTTTTGTAAAATGTTAAATACAGCTAAAAGTGCTGGTTCTGTAACCATTTTATCTTTGTTGTAAAACTGAGAACAGCTAAAGTTGGTATTGCAGAGTCTATACAATAAAAAAATAAAAATTGGGCTGAAAGGTGCATTTTTTTGCAAGTACACTGTCACCTTAGAATCAAAATGTGTTGCAAATTATTTTTAAATTGAATCATTTCCAGGATGAAACAATCACACAAAGACTAAACAAGCGATGAATTTTAGATTTGGTTGAACTTTAAAATAATTCTTACTTCTAAAGATCAGATTTAATCGAAAAGGTTCCTAGAGGTTGAAGTTGGGGCGTCTGAGGAGTTGCATCACTGCTTTATCATAGCAACTTAACTTAAAACACAGAAATTTAAATATGTTTTTTTTTAAGTTTTATATAAAAGAACATGTTATCCGCCTAAGTAGAAATGAAATCTTCCACAAAAACAAAAAGCTATCATTCCTATATGAGCTTATTAGATTTTATCCATTATACTTTAACACCAAAAGTGTGATTATGAGTCAAAAAGTGCTGATAACTTGTGAAACCCCAGCTGCTATTCAGTGCATGCCATTCGACAGACTTCCGATGGAAATTAATACATTTGTGTGAAATTGTTGGAAAACACATGATTCTGTGGAAATCTGTCATATTAGCCCAGGACGATGTAAGACTAACTGTTCTATGCGGCATTCGCTGAATTCCTCACGCTTCGCTCTCCTTTCATGTCCGCATTCACCCATTAAGAAACTTCCTGCACAAATCCAATAAAGGAACAACAAGCCCCCTCATCGGCCTCATCTGGTGGCACGGCGTTTGTTTCCTGTTATAAGAATGACACCATTATCGTAAAGAAAATATCAAATTAAATTTAAATTCATTATGACGTATTTCCGCAACTTCTAGCTCCACAATTAGCTGCTGTTAGAAGGAAGAGGCGAGAGCAAGGAGAACCTGCCATTATTTTGACATTTATGGTGAAGGTATAAAACTTAATTGTTATCCTTATTATTATTATTATTATCCACTTTTAAACAGGGGAGTTAAGCCCAAATATAAGAAAAATATTTTTTACAACAATTAAGGAATTGAAGCAGCTAAAATCATTATTACGCGACAGGATATATGTATAACGCTTTTGAGTGAGCCACTGGCAACAGGTTTGGATTAAAAACGGAATACATGCCAACTGATCATATATAAACATTGAAAAAATATTTACTGTAAAGCATACAAATGCAATAAACGCTTGGATTTCAGATACATTCCTTTAAGTTGAATTGTACAAAAGAAGAAAAGTAATTTAAACAGCTTTAATGAACTGAAATGTAAACTTAAAAGCAAAAATGATTAACTAAACAACAAAATAACTTGTAAGCACAAAAATGTAAAGGCTAAACATCTTGTAAACATCTCAGACTGGACATTTAAGTACGCTCAAGCCTTAAGTAGAGGGGAAGTTCCTTTTTAGCGCTGTAGAAGCGATCGCTGCTCATTATATTATTGCCTGTATTATTCCTTACCCAGAGAAACAGGTAAGGCCACTGTCTTTAAAACATGTTCCCTTTGTTTCATTTCAACAGACTCTGGCTGAAAGTATCTGGCTTATTAGACAATGGAGTCAAGAGATTTTTTCATGGCGTTTTAATAGACGTCGCTTTAAAAAGTTACGATCTTCTATTCTTTAGTCTAAATTGATTTGTGGCTGCAGAGCTTGCAGTAGAAGCTCAACGTGTTAAAGGAGGAAGCTAAAAGTGTCTCTGTACCAAATGTGATACCTACTGTAGGATGGATGACCTTTTTGATCCAAACTCTAGTTTAAAATATTACATAAAATTATTTATCAATCCATTTTCTGTACACCCTTGTCCATATTGGGGTCGGATGGGTCTGCGGGCACCTATCTCCAGCTTCCAACGTGCGAGAGGCAGGGGATCGCAGTCCATCGCAGATATAAAATAATTATTTAGACTATTTAATGTAGGATTTCTAATCATGTAAAGCTCTCAAAATGAGAATGTATAATAACTGCTTATAACTGATTCTTTTAAAAGGTCGTGACCCTCCTGACAGGTCTGCCTGGAAAAACGATACATAGTTATTGAGATAATGCTTTGCAATCCTCTCGTTTAAGTCACTTTTTCCACCAGCCGGCACCCTTTAACAGTCTCCACTCCACGTCTTGGTAAACTTCCCATTACAGGTAATATCTGATAACTAATCTCAGGGTCAACAAGCCGAGTTATGTGAGATCCTGGAAGCTTTGTGTCACTAGTTACGCGCCGGCATGTGATATATTGCTGCTTCTTAACAATGCGAGCCGCACACATTGACCACCGAGAGTCACCACAGAACGCCACAGGAGGTCTTTCTTACCTGTGGCAATCAGCCTCTTCCATCTGCAGGAGGGATAAATAGGGATAAATAGTAGTGTACTTATTGTTATATGGTGATTGTGTACTGTACTGTGTTGTATGTGAGATGAGTGTGTCGTGTTAATTGTTAATTGATACTCTGTAACCCTGGCAAAACAATTTCCTCCGGGATTAAAGTCTATCTTATCTTGTCTTATCTTATCTTATCTTATTTGACTCGGCTTGTTTCATCCGGGCTGTAAAAGTTGAAGGGGTCCCGCCCCCTTTCGTTTCTTCAGGCACCTTTGAATCCTCTCAAACAAGAAAAGCTAAATATTTACAGGTCAGCCTTTCGTTTGCCTAACGTTAAAGCTGCACTCACTCAACAGAGCGATTTTTTTTTCTTTTTTAAGAAAAAAAAAACGTTTTAGACCAAACACTACGACATGACGAGTGCCAGGCCGCTGTGCGACTGCAAACCTGTAGGTTAGACCTCCTTTTCAGGACATGGGAGGACACAGAGACCTGGGGGTCTGCAGGGCGGCGTGGTGGTGGTGGTGGGGGCTCGGAGTAGCATCGCAACCCTGCTGAGACTGTGGTCTCTTTTGAAAAGAGGCAATCTGTGCATTTAGCGTTGGCTCTGCCCCAAAAGAGATTAAACAAAGGTGGACTGGTGGACTCATCACAGAACAATGAAGTGGGCAACAGCACGGCCATTAAAAGTACTTTTACTCACCAAAACCTAAACAAGACAAATTGCAAACTTTTAACCGGTCACCTTATAAACCAGACAGGTATAAAACTGTCCCAAATTTGAAATCTTAACAGGAAAGAAAACGTATCCAGCTGAATGTAGTCGTATGACATCCATTTTATCCAGGTAGGAATGATGTGGTATTATGATTAAATGGAACCACATGACAAAAGACTCAATTCACCGTTTTTCCCCTCATAATTGTTTAGCTTACAGTACAACAACCTCACATTTTATGTGTGGTAAGTATAAAATGGGAAGCAAGGTACTCCATATTCTTCTATAAGTGGAAATTTAAACAGTGTTGCATGCATTCAAATTCCAAATGAGGCTAAAAATCTATGCAAGATCCCCACAGTAGTTGAGTTTGGGATTTTCATCTACTGGTACTTTTATAGTAACTTTACACTAATTTATAGTTCTTTATTTCGCCCTAGTGACCTTTATTGTAAAGTAAATAGACAGATAGAGAGGTAGCGAAAGGAAAACCCACAACAAACGGCTGAAGACTGTGCAGAGGACTGTTGCTTCTGCACATGGCGGATCTGCTCTACTCATTTAATCAGTAAAATCCAAAATTTGATTTAGAGTTCACATTTCATTTTTGTTCAGTCAAGCAATTTCTTTTCAATTGTTAGTGAAACTTTTTAAAAAAAATATATATTTTTAAATGTATTGGTTTTATCTAAATTTTGTTTAAAAATCTGATCTAGATGATCTTTTATCCCCATCTTAGTATTGAATGAAATACAACATTTATAGCATCAGAACACTCCCAACTGCTTTTCTTTATGTTATCATAGAAATGTTGACTATTTACTGTAAAACAGCTTCAGAGCTTCAGGCTTTGCTCTTGAATGAGCTCCAAGCCATAACCCAAATTTTACCTCTCTCTATATTTTGAGTCAGAAAATACATACTAAAAAATACTTTATATCTAAATTTGCCAGGGATTTAAATAATTTGGGGGGGTTTATTTATTCCCATTGTGGTTTGGAAAATAGCTAAAGCTAAAGTCACTTCAGAGGAAGAGCTTATGACAGTCAGTTTGTATGCCTTGTCAACAATTTCAAATGGATTTAGGATCAAACTTTGACTAGGCCTCTTCAGCACATATGCTCTAATATGAACCATTCAATTGTAGCTCTTGGCTGCAGGGTCTTTATTCAACTGGAACGTGAACTTCACCACAGCTTTTTGTTTTGCCTTACCAGCTTTTTGTCACTGCAGGGTCTGTACTGGGGTAGCTGTCCAACACTGATGTAGCCTAATTTTACAGGTAGGTGAGATAAGATTTCGATCTTATGTGACAAGGATAACTTTTTCTAAACGTTTTCTCTGGATCTATACAGCTCCTCCAAGACATCATCTTTTTACTTGCAACTGAGTATAAGAAGCTCAGTTTTTGCTCTCAATGAAAAAAGGTTTGAGACAATCAGCTAAAAAAATAAATAAAATAAAATAAATCCTGTATTTGTAAAGATATAAAGCATCAAGAAACCCTTATTTTTACATCTTTCAGCCAAATGGGTGCAGTAATCTCACACTAGAGGAAATAAATCTAATCTGTAATAAATCAGCTGCAGCAAGAAATTCCCCGTCCTGTTTCTCCCTGATAGTGAAAAGAACAACAGCCATCAGCAGGAAGGGGAAACAATGTCCAACATCACAACCGCAGAGAAGAAAGAGGATAAGGCAATGTTAAAAACTGAAAATCCCCCCGGCTGAACAATGGATTCGATTTATACTTGTGTAACAATTACCAGGAAGTTTAACACTGTTCTCTCCATCCAAGATGTGGAATTCCTCACGAGGGGAAGACAATCTGTTCTGCGGATGAAAGGCTCCCGGGAACCCGGCAGAGCGCAGTGGATTCTGGGACGAGGCATTTCTCAGTCTGGTGCTGCATTTGTCTCTTTTGGCACAAAGCATTGATTAGATTCACAATCTGGCTCACAAAGACACTGTGCTGTACCAAACTAGGCGAGCAGTGTCTGATAACAAGATGCACTTCATGCATTTTACTGCGTTTTTGTGACATTGTGGATGGAAATGCATAAATCCAACCTGAAAACTAACAATTATTCAAGTGATGAGCATTTTGGGCTTGGTTTTGATGTGATGATCAATTATAAAACTAGGCCTTGATGGCTCCGTTACCTTAGTTCTGATTTGCTTGTTTGATTCTGGATGCTCTGCAGCTGGAAGGAGTTTTCTTTTTTTTGGCTTTTACTATTTTCTTTCAGACAATTGTGAAAAAGCATAACCATGACAGCCGTATTGTTTTTTCTTCACAACAAGGAATAGCTGATTAGGTAATTCAGGAAGTACCTGAATTACAAGCTAAAAAAAACTCTTAGAGGAGTTCGAGCCAGACCAAAGAGCAGAGAGAGAAGTAAGAAGTTCTGACGGTCTCTTATATCGGCCATAATCTGCAAGACATGCTACAGTAGAAAATGGTCTCTGCTGCCCAGATATCAAGCTGTTAGCATGCCCTGATAGCCATGAGACGAGACAGAGATACAGCGTAGGTCTTCAGTCAGAGGTAAGTTTTAGATGCGTTGAAAGTGACTGCTACTGGAGATCCCTCCCATCACAAAGCACAGAGTTCTTTTTTGGATAAACACAGTATTCCAATCATAAAACCTGCTAACTTGATGCTTTGCATAATCAAAGGAGCCACAAAGTACCTACATAGACATTTAAAGGACTCTTGGACGTCACACCAATCTTTTATTTTAAGTATAATTCGAATATAATTTCATTTGAATGGATCAGTGCATTTTGATGAACAATCAATACTTCTGTAAATAAACAGGATTTAGATTAAGGTAATGCTAACTAGCCACAAAGGGTTAGCATTAGAAATGTATTGCCATTCTTAAAATACTGTAAGATTAACACTAATACTGATGTAGGCTTCTTTTTGTAGGCTTCTGATAAACCACAAAATCTCAGCTAATTGCAGGCAAACCTCTTCCTTGATTGACACAAAACTGGTGGAAAACATGCTGATGTTTGAACAAATAAGGACCAAAAATTGCACACAGAGAAGTAACAGTAACATAAACATAAAAGTTTGCAGTTTGAAAACTGACACGTGGAGAAACATCTCGATACTTAGCAACCTGTGGTCGGATTATTCTCAAACTGAAGTGCTAGCTAACGGCCGTTTGCAAGCCGAAGCACACAGCATTATCACAGTGTCCGGGATTTTCTGTTGGAGAGACTGATGGACTTCTCGATTAATTTATCGTCAATCCAATGAAAAAAAAAACTACTGTGGAAATGAAGTTAAAAATAACCATTTTTAATTTGGAAAAATTATTTCATCATTGTGATAATAAATCACAATTCTTACCGTGACATGAAATGTATCATAGTAGCAATAAATGAAAAGATAATGCACTAGTGGAGTTTTGTGAAAACCTCCATGGAATGGGATTTTGTTTGAATGCAACTCAACCTAGTATTTAACATCTGCTGTCTGTTTTGAAGGACTGCAGAAATAAACAAGTTTCTGTATGAGGACTTCCTCCTATAGTATCTTTCACGTGGGTCTGCATGGTTACGTCATATTACTACTGTGTTACACCCAGAGTAAGCAGGACTTGGTAAAAACCTGCAGACTTGAGGCTCCTTCTAGTATTCTCATGCATTTAAAACTCTGAATTCAAGCTGGGTTGCATTGATTTAAAGCACATCATCTTTCAGTCAGTGTGCAGAGGGATCAAAACCGATGTCCTAAATGTACCTTTTCTTTCATCAATTGTTTGTGTTTACCTCAATGCACATCACCTGACTTTGGCAGCCTGCCTTCTCCGTCCTGTCACAGTTCAGTCTCCACCTCCATTAGTAACATAACAAGCGCTCAACAGCAGTAGCAGCGGGAAGAAAGAGCCTCAATGAAGTCCCCATAAATAGAGCCTTTATGTTGAAAAGCTACCATTTTAACATCTGTTTAACGAGCACATGCCACCAGATCTGTCATCCTGTCAGAGCGCCTTCCCTCCAGTACAGCGAGTGGGTTAAACCTGCCACGCTGTGGACCTGAGGATGCTGACGAAAAACAAGCTGCTTTTTGGAGCGTTCTGTGACTTTGTGAAAAAGGACGGCAGTCAATCCTAGATCAGGCATCTTCGTCCAAGAACGTGTTCACTTATGAAGATAAAGACGTTGAAACCAAAAGGCAGAAGAGGTGGGACAGAATCCGAGGCCCCAGGGGGGCCTCCCCCATCTGTTGTGGGCAAATACACAGTGAATGAACGGACCCTTTCCCCGACACAAATAACAAACCATTAATCAGGACCGGGATGAGCCTGCTGGGTTTTGCTCTGACAAGTCAGCAGCAACACAGACTACCCGCCCACACTGTATCTCCATTAGAGGCTAAAGGTGTCACTAGGCTGCCGTTCACTATCAACGTTTTCACAACTGTCGTCCGTGGATACCCAGAAAAAAAGAAGGCCTGCAAAGGAGGAGTCAAATGATTTACGAGCTGCCATTTACAGCACCAATAAATAAACATTTGCTTTAGAAGCTGCTGTATCTGCAAGAGACCGAGGGATCCTGGCACACCTTCGCAAACGTAGAAGGCTTACTTGTGTAAATAAACAATTATAAAGTACTGCTGATATTGTATTAAATGCAAGTAAACTAATCTGGGCCATAAAATTATGATTTTCTAACTAAAACATACATTTTTAATGATAACGTCTTGCAACAGAAAGGTTGCAGTAATTTATACTTTCAGAATTCAAAAGCTTTCTGTCAAAACAGGTTGAACATTCAGAAATAAGTTCAGGATGTACAATATAAAAAATGGATAAAGGCACACACAGTTGTTTGGTAATGCTGGCTACTCTAAGAAAAATAACTAATAAAATGTGACTGCTTTCACAAACAAATATGAGAACCTTGATGATTATAAAATATTATGAGGACTGATGAGAACTGATGAATCAGTAACTTCAGCCGAAAATCCTGAAAAACAGTATTCAGCCATCACTTTCTGACCTTACGCTCAAGCATGTTTTGGTTATGCAGCAAAGTGATTTGAAGCACCCAGGCAGTCCTCCTTTAAATGAATCAAAAATAGAGAATTATGGTATAGGGCAACCTCAAACGGTCCATTCATATTCAAAAAACCTCCAAACTGGATAAATTGAAGCACTTCTGGGAAGAAGGGAGGGTCACAATTTTTAAATGGCTCAACCATTAGTTTCCTGTCCCTTTTTTCTTTTAATAAATAATAAGGTCATCTTTAGAAAATTGTCTGATATTTGCCTGATATTTTAATATGTTAAATATTCTGAAACATTGCATTGTGACAAAAAGCGAAAACAGAATACATTTTTTAAGAGGGAAACTACTATTCTGATTAAATAAAGTGAAATTTAAAGTAGTTTATAGTGTTCCAGACCTTACAAGGACAGTTGGGTATCGATTAAATCCAGATGTTTGTGTCTACAAATATATTCCATTATTATAATTATCTATCAAAAACAATAAATAACACAAACTGGATCTTGGTAAGTAGGATATTAACTTCCCTAATAATAAACCTAGCCACTATGTTTTCTAGGAATATAATTTAAAAAGGCAGTTTTATCACTATTGCTTTTTTTCTAGTGCTATATATTTTGCTTACGGAGCATGAATGATGAAGGCAGCATTATGCCATGGGAATGCTTTTCCTCAGCAGGGAAAGGAAATTTGGGCAACAGTGGAAGAAAATCTGTAGAAAAAGATTGGTGGAAAGATTCACCTTACAACCGGTCAATGAGCCTAAAAATTACAGCAGAGTAACATTTGAATTGTTTGTATCAACACATCTTCACTCACACAAAACCAGTAATGTTCACACTTTCGTAATCGGGAGCTATTTTCAGCCGGAACGTGGCCTTAAACCCAGTTGGCAAACACACCTTGTCCTGCATCCCCACAAGTAAGATAAGATGAGCCCAACACCCTGTGTACTCTAACAGCCCTGGAGGAGGAGCTGAAGGGGTGAGAGGTTGCAAGCAGAGATAGTAAAAAAAGAAGGAGTAGCCCTCTAATAGTATGATTCAGCAGAGAAATCAATTCCCATAGATGGGGAATTGTCTCCGATTGACTTACAAAGAAGAGGGAATAAGAAGGGAATCAAAGCCGCCCCAAGGAAAGTCTGCAGTTCAAAACGGAGGCAAATCAGTGAGCAGCTCTTCTGTCCGGTGGAGCCAGAAGTATGAAGTGGACGTACTCCGTAATACTACAAAATCAAATCAAGCCTGAGGTTTCAGACCGAAGACTCCTGGAAAAGCCACCAGCCCTCCACCACTCCGCTAGGCAGGTTTAGATAATGAACGATTGGAAAAAACTTTGTAAAACCAAAGAGGTGAAAAAATATAAACCTCAATTTTACTCATTTTCTTACTTTCTAGAAAGTTGAAAGTTAGTAGTAGTAAGTTAATTTATAGCAAGTTGAAGACAAGTAATACATAATATTTCAGGGTTTCTAAAAGTTAAAATTTGCTGCAATTCCTTTCATTTCCATTCTATTTTCTGACCCCTATGCGTTTTTATTTTTGTTCTATTATTGTTCTTTACAGCTAATTATTTCCAGATAATCATTCAGACATTAAAAACGCCTCCATACTCAAAGGATTAACCAACGTTGTGACCAGTGTTAACATACTATGACTCATTAATATGAATATTTCAGGTTATTTTAATAATACGTTCTTTATCCCAAAGGAAAATGGAATCAAAGTATCGTGAAGTCTTTTTGGTTGTTGCTGCTGGGAGCAGGAAGGACCTCTGCTAGCAGTCAGTCAAATCTAAAGAGGCAAAGCTTCTGACTTAAGAATGTTTTGTTGCAACACTTTAAAGATTATTTCTGGGCAGCAGAGATGATATTTCACGTCAACATGGTCGTACGGTTAGAAAGACTTTTGCGTCACAATATGATCTTTGATTATTTTGATCAATGGAAGAGCTGGTTTGAACTTCCTCCTTCTCGCTCTTCTCTTTTATCCTGGTCTGCATCCATGAATAACTAAATAAATGAATCTAAAATCAGTCATAAAGATACAAATTTTCATTCCCATTTATTAAAAAGCAACACATGGAAGGAGAATCTTTGAATATGTTTCAAAATATACAAAGAAAGTCAGAAAAAACTTTTTTTGACCAAAGCCGCAACGCAGCCACTCTTCTGTTACAACAGTGGTTTTATTGTCGCTTCACAGACCTGCCACTCCTTCAGACACATCAGGTGCCATAAAATGTGTTGCAAGGTGATAGATATGAAAGGACTTTGTGAAAGGAATCTTTACAACTTCCTCCAAAGATCTAATCTTACATCAACACTCTGGCGGAGCTTTGCAAGTCCGATGGCTCATCGTGTTTGGCACATGGCTTCACTGGCGTGGATTATAACAATAAAAGGGTTTACATCCGTCTCAGGCTCCTCCCACGTTCTGTCAGCACCAAGATGGAATATGGAAAGAGGCCTAATAAACGTGTGGGCATGTTTCCTTTCAGCCCTCATGCTTGCACAGTGGCAGGACACGTAAACATAAAATGTAGGTCAGTTAAACAGTTTGTGTCTGTTCTGTTCCCTGCATGCCTAAAAATGAACCGACAGCGGGGGAAAATCCTGCAAATTGTGAGTCATCTCTCCCAGGACTACCTGGGAACAAGGGGTCTGCGTTGGACCTCATCTTTCTCACTTCCTTCTCCTTCTGTCTGCAGCATCCCCCTCCGCCCCCAGAGCTCCTGTTGTGCTGTCTGAGGGGATCATCCTTCCTCTTCACTGTGACCGAACACCAACACAGAGACCACCTGAGTATGTTTAAAGCTGCGTGTCATTGCGACGCATGAAATTGCGGCGAGATAAAAGACAGGATCGAGCTGTGTTACAGGAATGTCTAAAATATTTTAACGAAAGGAAGCCTAGAAAGCTAAATTACGTAGACGTAGTGTTACGTTCCACACTATTGTTGGCTAATTTTTTCTGTCCCTGATTGTATTATTATTATTTTAATAGTATTTTGCAGCTGCAACGAAGGAGCCAGTTTTATCCAGGGTGCTTCAAACTGCTGTAGCTTAAAACCGGTAAATCAGGTTAAATGTCTTACATACAAGCCTTTACTTTACTTTAACCTTCCCCACTAAGAGCGAAATTATATTAAATCAAGTTCCATATTGGAAAAGGTTTTAAGATTTAATGATTTCAATATGGCGCCGACTAAAGGTCCGTACGGACCCTGTAATTTGATTCTGCTCTTGCTAGTTCTTGTTCGTGGTCAGAGCTTTTATTGTCTGTTTAGCTTTTTGGGTGTTTGGTCAGACAAGTGGGCAGACAAATGTTGCAGGACTTATGTCACCTCGATCAAAAGAAGAATTTTATGGTTCTTGCAGGGGGGTTACAGACCTTAACGTGGAAGCATTACATGCTACTCTCTACCTTCTGTTAAATTTGGTAAGTATAAATAGGTTTTTAAAACAGAATTGAGATATTTACCTACTGTGCAATTAGTTTGATCTCCCTTTTTTTGCACAATGAGCAAAAGAGAGAGTTTTAATTGTGTTAAACTGGGAAGGACAACAAGCTTAAAGTACTTATTGCTGAACCGTACATGGTTTAGGAAGGGATTGTCACATTGGCTTCCATCCATTCCTAAAATAGTGGCGTTGCACCATAAAAAAGGGCAAGGTGCATAATCAAGGTCAGATGAGGACAGGCGTTAAAATGTGAGATCATTTTAAATTCTGCCCCACCAGCTGTGACAGCTGTAGGAGAATAGGGTCTAATACTTAAGCCCATGAAACATGAGATCATTTCACCTGTAAACCACTGCATACTTTTGTCCGGTGGGTTTTCTAAACATGCCAATAGCGCAATAGGTGAAGAAATCTGAATGAACTGGAACATAGTGCCAAAGTTCATTTCTGCCACTACTTCAGATGAAAGGTAGACTTCATTTTTTAATTTCTCACATCCTTTATTTGTTTTTAGATAATAACAAGAGAAATGTGAGAGGAATGATGCTGACTTGATAGTTTTTAGGCAAACAGTTATTGACAATCTCCACAAGTAGGGGAAACTAAAGAGGTTATATGCTAGACAGTCCAAAAAATATTAATCCAACAGAAACCTGTGGTGAAAAAAAGGATGGCGCACAAGCAAAAGTCATAACCACAACCTCAAAAGGAACCCTGGGTCCCCCACACACAGCCGTATCCAGAACATGGGCTAAAACATTTGCATTCTTTGAGTAAAGCCACTCACGAGCCAAAGAGACAAAGCCACCTAATGAAGCACCTCTCGTGGATTAAGGAGGAACGGTAACCTTTCGCATTATAAAAAAAAAAGATGTTGAGAAAGAATGGAGAATCACAGACCCAAGTTGCTTGATCTCCAGTACAAAGTTTTAACAGTAAAGGACGATCAAATTTGGGGAGACCCGCCCACACTGACTAAAGTCCCCAAATGCGTCAAATGGCTTTGAATATAACAAAATATAATCCCTTTTTAGCTTTTCTTTCCACATAGATAAAACTGGCCAACCATGGCCAAAAATAAATAAAAATCAGGGGAAAAACTTTTCTATAAGTTTGGTTCAGAACATGGTTGACTGGAGGTACAAGGATAGATGCGACGGCTTTTCACAGCAAAGGGTCGCATCAGAAACACGCAGAAGAAGAAAGCAGGAGCAAGTCACGCCTGCCAACTCCTGAACATTTAAACAAATTGTTGAAGGTTTTGTTTCTCTGTGCGCCAATTCAGATATTCCTTTAACAAAAAAGGGGTAAAAAAAACTGTTACGTTTTGGTAAACCACACAAGAAAGGAGTTGTTTCTACAGAAATAGGAAAAACAAAACACAGGTTGTGATTGCTAAGTGTTCCTTAAAGTTTTATTTTCTTTAATGACATGCAAAAAACTAAATATTTGAGTTCTTTTAAAAAAATGACGAGATAATGGAAAATCCTTAAATGTTCTGTTAAACTCTCAGTAAATGTTGTTCATTTTATTCATTGATGTTTTAATTTTTTTCATTCACTCCATCATTGCACACATACATTGTTACAGTGGAAAAAACGATAATTAGCAAATTAGCTCTTGTTATCAAATGGATTCCACAGAGCCTTAAATGCCTGCTGTGTGATGTTGTTTGACTGCTCAGCAACCACTACCAACCAAAAAACCCCACAGAGAAACTATGGCGCATTGTCAGGAAGAAGCCAACAATGCAAATAAGCTGGAGGTCATGATTAAAGCAACCTGATCTTGTTTAACACCTCTCATTCATGCCTCGCTGCACTGATGACTTAAATTAACTGAAAACAGCCCTGACCAAGTTCTTAGTGCAAATATTGTACAGAACATTTTTGTATTCAAAATGATTTGTTGTTGATCCTATTTAATATAAAAATGTAAAACTACATGTTGCATTTTCATTGCTAATGAAGATGAAAAAGCTTTTGTAGTCCAGTGAAGCAATATATGCATGAGTTTTATTATTTGCATTAGATAACTGAAATAATCCAGAATGTTTTATTTTATTTCTTAAGGTGCACGTAAAATTTTGAACAATTATGAAAATAAACAAACAATTAACAAGCTAATTAAGAAGGACCAGTCACATAAAATAACGGGTTTGTACTGAAATACCTCAAAAAACACAGTTTCAAAAATGCTTTAAAACAGCTGCAGCACCACAGGATACAAAGCATGCGGACAGGCTCGGTCTGGACCACGTGTCCGGTTATTCCTGAAAAGTCATGCAACGTCCCACATTCCCAGTGCGAGCAGCAGGTCCATTCCCACCAAGCAAAGCTCTGAGGACACAGAGACAGGATGCACATGAGGTGGTGTGCTCTTGAACGATGCTGTAAAATGAGGGAGAAGATATAACTGCCACACACGTAAGGCTTTAAGGAATATCAAATGCCTTAATCGATTCCAGTTTTCCAAAGTGGAAAAATCCCGTCAGTTTACATAAGGGCAGAACTCTATGTGTCCACAAGCTTTTGAATGAATGTCACTAGGGAGAGGATTAACACTTTCCTGGAAATCGCACAGATTTTGCAGCGATTTAGGTTGTAGTGTAAATTTGTTAGTGTTTTAGTTTTATTTACAATTTCATGAACATAATTTAAGATACTCAGTAGAAAATACTTTACTATATCAACAAAAACTTCCAGGATTTTTTTTATTTTGTTAGCTCAAAAAAGGCCACTTCCTGCTTTTATCCACATTTAATAATTGATTTGAGCCTGTTCTTGCTCCTTTTGTGTCCATACAAACGTGGGATGTTCAACTCATTCTGCTGAGACTTTCTTTGTTTCACTGAAATACGACTAAAGGTTTTACTTGTTTGAGGTTCTCTGGATAACAAAAGAGTTAATCAGCTGTACAATGAAAGCATTTTAATCCATTTCCTGTGCAGCAATTGTTTCCAAATCCTGCACAGATGCAGCTTTGAAAAACAGAAGTTTTGACTATTTAACTACAATAATCTTTGGGGGATTCCAAAAAAATACATTCACAGTGTTTACAATAGGGATTTAACCACATGTCTATAACACATGTCTGCCTATTATTATTCTTTTAAACAAGATGAGCAATGCAAATGGGCTTAAGTTATAATGTACATGTGTTAATAGATATTTCTAATCCTATTAAAATCTTACAAATTATGAGAAGATAAACAATATGTTTAGATAAATGTGTTTAACTGAGAAACTCAATGTTTCATACAACATAATGAAACGAAGAGCGGCAATACAACCAACTTGTACATGCACCTAGAGAGCAACCATCCAATTCAGTTTTCTCAGCTGGGCAAACCCAACATTCTGCCGGCAGGTCAGATTTCATGGGTTTAACCTTTTTCAGAAGGACGTTAAATTATTTGCATTTGATTTTTTTTTTTTTTTCTAGAGGATATCTAAAATATTCTAAATAAAGTGTAAGAAGCTGAAATACCAAGATGCGATGCTACTAGATACGTATTTTGCAAGCTGGCCAATCCAGGAGCACAGAAATCCCTGTATACATTAACTTGTAGCTCTAAGATGGTTTCCATTGTTTGTATTAATGCATATTACGCTATATTTGGTGTTTCAACTATCAACATAGATACTTATAAGTGTTATTAGAGGGGAAACACAACTATTCTCTGACTTTATCTATTATCTATATTTAGGCTCCATAATTCGAAGGGAAGCTAAGGGTGTATTCTAATAAGTAGAAAATCTATTACCGTATTTTAGGGACTGTAAGGCTCACTCAGAAGCCTTACAATTAATCTGCAAAAATGTCTTTATGTGACTTTGACACGCGCTCCGTTTGAGGGACCTCATCTTTCTTTCCGGTGCGCCCTATAGTGCCGAAAATACGGTAATTTATATATATATTTTTAATTAAATCAACGTGTCAGTTTTGGCTTTAAAACCAACAACTTTCACGTAACCACTCTACAGAAGAAGGAAGCAGCGCAACAGGAGCTTCATTTTGGCAAATCCCACCCAGAATCATGGGGCGGTCACCATCTGGCCGCCCCGTTTAAAAACTTTCTGGAGGCGCCCCTGCTCTCATGTGTGACCGAGGCTGCAACCCATCTCATGTTTTACTGTTTTTCTTGTTTTCTTTTTGTTTTTAAATTAGGCATTCCACAACATTTTTTTTTTTTTTGCAGCAGCAGCAGCAGCAGAAGCTTTGTGAGATTTATTCAGAAAACCAGACGGATTCAGCCTTCCTGAGAATGACAGCCTATTGTTTTCCTTTTGTTATGGTCATGAACTGTGCTGTACAGTAACTGCAGACACAAAGCCACGCAAGCTCTCTCTCTGTTTGTCAACTAGTGAGGATGCAAACGGAAAATAATCAATGTAATAATAAAACACGGGTTCTGAAGAGCATGAGCTCCAAACTCTGCAGCATTTCCAGGAGCTGGTGAGACAATAGTACAAGCAGCAAACAATCAGAGCACCGGAAACCCTCTGGTCTCTCATCTTGAAGTTTACAGAAGATAAATCAGCTTTACCTGCTCGTGCATCTTTTGAGGGTTTCAAAAGATAAACAAAAATAAAAACAGCCGCCGCTACAAAATCTCCTCCTGCCTCATCACCTTCATCCATATTCAGTCCAGTGGTGATGGTCTCAGTGCGAGCTCACTTCCACGCGCTCAAGAGAGAGAGAGAGAGCAGGGAGAGGGCGCGTGACGTCACGGGCAGACTGGCAGGTCTGAGTGGACTCAGGTGTGACGCACAGGTGGAAACCACGTCTCTCTGCGTGGGAACTAGCCAGAAAGTTTTTTTTTTTAAATAACTGCATTAATTTCATGATCTAAAAAGTGATTTTAATCTTGGGGAAAAATGCATTTATGTCTAATAAGCATCTCAAAATAGTCCCTGCGACTAGAATTTCTTTGGGGATTTTTTAAGCCATAGTTTATTAACTCTTGATCCTTACAGTTAAATTTGAATCTAAAAATGTATCAAAAGAAATATCTATAGTTTTACTTTATTTATAAATTTTTATTCAGAAAAAGAAAAGCTCTCACACTGTATAAACTTTGGTTGATTTTTTTTGGTCAAAATAATCTAAATTAAAAGAAAAAAATCTTAAGATTGTTTGTTAATTAGGGACTTTTATCCTATCATAAAAAAAAAATACATGTTTATCCTTACATGGAAATATCAGAAAGGTCTGATCAGCTCAAATCTTCATCGTTCATGCCCGCAGATCTTCAAATTCTCATGTTTTGTTGGATGTTAAATGCAACACAAAGAAGGCAAAGTCAAGAAAACATTTTTTTATATAGATCCAAGAACATATTGCAAAAGAAAAACATGTAGGTCTGAAACATCCAGACATTTGCGATTGAAAAATACATTTTCTTATGAAATATTACCTATTTACAAAAAACATAAAAATGGATATTTTACTTTGGAGCCCATCCGCGAACAGGAGCCCGTTTTTAAACGTTTTATTAATAAAAATAAACTCTTAAATAGTTTCTCCACCCATAACTTCAGCTGAGGCAGTTTAAACATTGAAATCAAAGATTCCAAACAATTCAACCGATCAAACATCTTCATGCAATGACTGTACATCGAGTCTTGAACTTTCATAGCAAAAACTAAACAAAAAAAAAAAGAGTCCTAAATGTTATCCTTTAGACACGAGAACTCTGTAGCTGTGTAAGTCTCTGCTTCAAAAGTTCGCTTTTCCTCCTCAGCTGCTCCTTGAGCGACAGGAGTCTCTGTTCGTCCGACTGCATGCTGTAGATGCACTCTGTCGCCTTCTTCAGGATCACCACCTTGGCCGCCTTCTCGTTGTTCGCCACCGCCGGGATCTCGTCCCGCAGGGCGAAGAAGCTCAGCTTGAGCTCGTTCCTCCTCTGGCGCTCCAGCACGTTGTGAGTCCGTCTCTTGTCGTAGTCCTCTGTGTCGGACGTCCGCGGGCTAGAACACTTGCGGTTGCTGCTAATCTGTTTGAGGACCCTGCTGGAGGTCCCTCCTCCTCCTCCTCCACCAGTGATGCTGATGCTGCTCTCCAGCTTCAGCCTCTTGACAGCCGGCGGCTGCTCGTGTCTCATGGATGGATGGGCGGCGTAGTTGTGCTGGTGGGTGGAGACGTGGCACCTCTTCAGGACCAACGGGCTGGCGTGGCGGTTCTCCGCCGGCGGGCTGGGCTCGCATCGTTTCACCGCGTGCCTTTTCTCCACGGTCACCACGTCGATCTCCTCTTCGTCCTCATCATCATCATCATCATCCTCCTCCTCATCTGCATCATCATCATCATCATCTTCTTCTTCTTCTTCTACACACAAATAAAGCAAAGCATGTCAATCAGAGCTCCCCGTTCACATGGTAACCAAAGAGGGGCCTGTCTGCAGGATGCTCACCTGAGTCGCTGCAGCTGCTGCTGCCGCTGTTGGGCGGCGTGTCCAGCCGCGCGTCCTCGCCCAGCTCCCGCCCTGCAGCCTGCTTGGGCGTCTCCGCCACCGGATACGGGAAAACCACGGACGGGTCGATGCACTCGGACGCGGACGTGTTCAGGTCCTGCAGGTAGCTGCTGTTGAGCCGGCATGCTGCAGCGGCGGCGGCTGCAGCG
This sequence comes from Orestias chungarensis, assembly GCA_032876305.1. Classification (NCBI taxonomy): domain Eukaryota; kingdom Metazoa; phylum Chordata; class Actinopteri; order Cyprinodontiformes; family Cyprinodontidae; genus Orestias; species Orestias chungarensis. The sequence continues at coordinate 3,072,335 of JAVLVB010000491.1, read as the reverse complement.
GCGGCGGCCGCGTCCGCCGCGTCCTTCCGCGCGGCGTGCAGCGACGCCAGCCGCTCCGACACGACCTTCTTGAGCTTGGCGGCGGCGGAGAAGCCGCTCCACATGCAGTCCTGGATGATGATGGACTTGAGGAAGCTCTGCGAGGAGTCCGCGTCGCAGATGATGCTCTGGTTGACGGCGTCGTCGCCCAGGAACTCCGTGACCATCTCCAGCTGGTCGGCGGTGGAGGGGAAGAGGCTGGACAGGGACGGCCGGCGGCTCGGGGACAGCGGCGGGGTCGGCAGCAGCTCGAACTTCTTCCAGATGTCCTCGCTGGGCGCCGGAGGCTGCGGCTGCTCCGGGTAGAAGTCCTCCTCCTCGTTGTCATAGTAGAAAAAGGGCTGCAGGGAGTCGTAGTCGCAGTCGTAGTTCTTAGACGCCAGAGGCATACTGTCTGTAAGGAGGCTCTCCTTATTGTGAAGCTGGAGGAGAAAAAAGACAAACCACACAAATTAGGATTGGTTGCAGCAAGCAGCTGTTTGGCCTCAGATCCTGCATGAGTGCATGTGCGAGACGACATGTGAGTGTTTGTTGCGCGCACGCCAAGGTGCTGCTGCAGCAGGTGCATGCAAACTACGACCAGTTAGTCAGAGAAGTACCAGAAGCAGACAGAAGGAGAAACAAGAGAGAGAGAGAGAGGATGGGAGAGGGGAACCCCCGCTTTCGCAACGACACCTGTCCCCGTCGTTCTTACCTTTGAAATTTGTTTGACTCAGGATGCAGGAAATTTCTATAGAACTAAAAAGCAAGACGACGTGCAAGGAAAGTTATTCCACGGCGGCTGTGGCATTAAATCCTTCAAGCGGCTCGAACCCACGCGACGTCCTCCACGGCAGCGCGACACTAAGAGCCGCTGAGCGGCTCCGCGGCTCTTATTTATGCGACCGCAGCACTTCGACTCGAATCCATCCGCGCGTTTTCCCGCGAAATAACATATAGAGAGAAAAAAATAAAAATAAACATGCGCCACAGTCTGGTGTAGTTTTAGTGTTTGAAGCAAATTATAAAATATATATTTTACACACGACGAGGCCGCAGTTACTCTCATCGGATATGATAAACAAAAACACGGACTGTAGTTTATGACTGGTAGTTTTTTTAATTTTAGGAGGGTCTAGTTAATGTGGGAGGAGTCGTAGTAGTGTTGACTTGTAGTGATGACAGTTAAGTTTGCATGAATAAATCAATCCATCAAGACAGCTTTAACTTACAATCTCAGAAATGTGAGTTTTAAAACACAAATTTGGCTTATCTCATCATTTTGCATTGGCCAGAATATCCTATATCTTATTTATAATGCATTATTTTTGCTCTCACAATTTTGACTTGCAACTGAGACAGTAATAATTAAAGAAATACAGATATTTCACATATGCAGGCAACATAATGTGCACCGTGATTCACTCCCAAATTTAAATGTACATTTTCCCCCTAATTACTCCACAGTCCGTTTCAATTAATTTCATTGATATAAAGAAATTCATTACTTGCACTTTTTTGTTCCCCCCCCCCCCCCCAAGTCACGGTGACGCAAAACGCGTCGTGTTTGCGCCGGTTGGAAACGGGAGTTTCGCAATAATGCAGCCGGGAACCAGCCTGAACAGGTGATGCTGCACTGAATACCTGCAGCTGGTAGGATGCATGCTGTCACCCAGAGAGAGAGAGAGAGAGAGAGAAAACAAACACTCAAGAGGAACATGTTTACCAGCGTCCTACAGTGAAGCAGGTCGTCTTTAAAAGGGGACAGAATGGATTGGCAACCAGTTAAGAACAGGAAGCAATTAAAGCAATCAGAGCCACACAGCAAATGGATGGGCGAGCTCGAGTTTGAACGGACCTGGAGCGCCCTCTGCTGGTTTGGATAGTGTAGTGCAGGACGAAGCCGACTGGGTGGAAACAGAAACTGCAACATTTATTGTTTTTGAGTTAAATGAAAACATAAAAACACCAGACATGATTTGTTGCTTAAATTAAATCAAGCTTTTTGAGATTTAGCTGCTCGGCATTGGCACAGCAGTAAACAGCTGTATAAAATATGGGAAAATCATTGCTAATAACTAGACTTCTCCATAAGGTGATAGAACAAAAAGGAGCCTGTAACAAGATCCACTGATTGATTCGGACCATTGGCCGAAAAAGGCCCTCGTTTTCATCATTTCTTTACAGCAGGGTTCTTCAAATCCCAGCCTTGACTTCGGTGTCCTGCAGGATTCGGAGGTGAAATCTGCTCCAGAACACCTGAATCAAATAATCGGGTCATTAGCAGGACTCTGGAGAACATGACTTCATACTGATGAGTTTTGGACACAACAACGAGGGGACACAAAAATCACACACAATCCTAAACACAGGAGCAATTGAGAGACTACTGTACTAAAAAATCATATTTTGGGACTTTGGAAGGAAGCCATTAATAGATAAAGCCACGTGTTCACAGGGAGAACATGGAAACTCCATGCAGAGAGACCCCAGGCTTGGAATCAAACCCAGGATCTTGTTGTTGCAAGGTAGCATTGCTACCACCTGTGGAGACTTACTCAACACACTATAAATAAATTGATTCAGCGTATAGCCCACATCCTAAAAACACTGGCTGAAAACAAAAGGAAACACGGTGGCGGCAGCACCATGCTCTGAGTTTGGCTCGCTTTCAACTCAAACGTGGAGTTTAGTGTGATGGTATTAAGTGGTGAACAGTTGAACATGCAAACAGAAAGAACACATAAAAGTTCACTTTAAAGCAAGAGAGTGAGGCCAGGCGTGCAGCCAAAACAGCAACAGGGTGAAATGTTTGATTGAAATAAGGCTGCATCAAAGGTGAAGATGGTTCACCGAGCTGATCGGTGCAGAATCATTGATGGAACTAAATAACGAGATGGTCGAACGATGTATAGTTCATGGCACGGTAACTCACCAATGTGGAGGAGAACCATTAAAGAGCCTGGTTTGCTTTACCTTGTTCTTCTGTCATCTGGGTAAATGAAGCCCTGAAAGTTAAAGTTAATGGATGGATGATTTTTTTAGGGATAATTTGTGGACCTACTCTCTTTTATATAAAAACAAAACAAAAAACCCCCCAAACACCTCATTAAAAAGGCAAAATTTTAAAGCTATAAAATGTTTATTTTAGTTGAAAAAGGTATGAATTTGAAAATAGAAACCAAAGAAAGCATATATCTACAAAAAGTAACTACACTTGTATGCAAATGAAAAAAACTAACTAAAACCTCACAGTTAGCAGCTGCACCAGATGATTTTATTGGCCTGCCAACAGACAGTAATTCAGACATTTATTGGGTTTGTGTCTTTTGGAAAAAAACAACTTATTCGTCCGTCTGACGATCCAATCAGGTTGTTTGACATCAGGAAGTTTCCACTCTAATAGGTTGTCTTGCAGCTCTTTTGAACCAGCCAGTTCACACTCAGTCTCACCTTTCTTTTCAGTCTTTTTAAGAAGAAGAATCTGTTTTTGAAATAGTTTTGCCACTTGTTTTTGAAGAGGAAAGGGATTCATATAGGACCCTCTTAGCGTCCAGCTGAGGCAGCTTGGGTAGGAGAAGGAAAAAGGTTTGGAGGAATTTGGTAAAACACAGATACATTTCATGAGTTTCTCTTGTTATCCGAAAGAGGAGAAGGAAATCCCCAAACCGAGACCGAAGCGGATCTTCTTTCCTTGATACTCCGACCTCGGACTCTCTCTCTCACGCCTCTCCTTTCCAGGATATTGATCATAACGGGCGGATTCGGCGCTGCGGCGGCCTTTGCTTATCGGCTCTGGCTGTTTCCTGCGCTACTGTATCACGGCGCCTGGGAACAAGGAGGAAGGTTTTTAGCAGCGACCGGCATCGCTTCCTCTGATAGCAGGAGGTCGGATTGAGCTTTTCCCTTCGTCTCATTGCTGACAACAATTATCTCCAACCACCGGATTAAGAAATGCACAGACTCTAAGTACAGTCGTGAAATCCAGTAACTTCAAGATCTGGGCTTTGACTTGGCCATTCAATTCACCCTTCCAGCACTCGTACCAAGCTCTGACACATGTTGGTGTGCCACACTCCCAAACAACAAATCCTGTTTAGGCAAAATCCTGTTCTTTAGCAACTAGCAGTTGTTCCGCCTACAGTAACGCGGCCGTGGCAGCTAATCCAACAGTGATGGTACCAGAGCGCACTCCTTACTTCAGGATTTGACATGGAAGAAAACTGAGCACAGAAACAAAAGATGGAACCGATTTACAAGAAACAAAAACTGAATCATGAAGCTCACTTCCCCTGGAGTCCTCAGCTGCACACATGTCCTCTTGGTTAATGGGTTTTTAGGATATGCAAGAGTATTTCCTGCAGTTAGATTTCTCAAAGGGTGAATTAGTCATCAGCTTGTTCAGCACACTTTGGAAAACTCAGCTTACTTTCCTCCGCGTCTCTCGGATGCTGCTGGTTTGAACTTCCCTTATTTCTGACCACAAATCTAACGATCTGGGCTCTGCGGCCTCAAGTACATTAAAACCTTCAGGGTTTGTGCTGACACGTGTTCACGGGTTGAAACTGTGATGAAATCTTAGGATGTGCTTTTTTTTTTGTTAAAGCCAGTTTTATCTGGACATGTTCAAAGACAAAGACAGGGATCTTCATAGAATGCCGGATGCAGGGCCTCCTGTTAAACAATCAATTGAATATTTCTTAATGTAAAGGAGGCAATGCTAGTTTGGCAGTAAAGAAATTCTGGTTATTTGGACTAATGGTACCAATGTTTGTAAAAGTTCCCTTAAAATCGATTTATGCCATAAAATTTAAATTTCCAGGAGTCATTATGAGGCTTTCAAAACTTGAAGTCCTTTACCAACTATAACTCATTAAAGTAGCATCATGCAAAGGGAGTTCTAAATCCTACCATCTGTGCCTGAAATCAAGAGCAAGCTAGTTAAAGCTTGGAAACAGTTGAAAACATCAATAGTACAATCCTCCTATAAAGCCATCAGAGCTGAGTTTAAAAATAAATAAAGAAGGCTGACCTTCAACTTCTGGATTACAGCAACTAAAAAACCCCAAGGAATCCTGAATTTATTTAAGAAATCTGTCTATAATGTTTAATTTCTTAATGTAATCCCAGAGAGCTGACTTTAATCTCTGAATTCTGAGTGTAATTTCCCAATTTTTACTCTAATTTCTGAATTTATACTTTGCTAGAACAGAGATTTAATGTCAAATTGCAGACTTTAATTTCTGAATATTTACTGATTTTCTTAGAATATGAAATTTAATCTTGGAATTACATTTTTTTTTTTGACAGTTCTCGTAATTATTTTCTGTAGATAGTCGCCAGGATGTTCCACAATTTAAACAAACTATGCAAATCCTGCTGAGAACAATGGTCGAATGTTCAAACATGAGATTGTTAGTGGCCACAGAAAGCATTGGCTCATCTGTAACCTGCTAAGGAACATTTAACCCCTCAGTAGGGGGTTTGTTGTACGAGGATATTTAAAGTTGTAGCTTTGGGAAAACCTGCATCAAACTTAAACCTGCATACTGATGTTATCTTCCGAAATGGAAAAACACGAGACCTATTTAGATTATACACGAATCACAGCCTGCGTTGGTTAATCTACATTTCAATCATTTACATCTGAAATGAATGCATCTTAAAAAGCATTTTTACAGCTATCTGCATCCTTTACACATCACAACACATTTTCTTTCAGCAGCATCAGGAGAGTCGTCTCCATCGCAGGAACGCTGATCGAGTTTGACCAAGTTGTGCACATCCTGCAAGCATTTAATGAAGAGGCAGACGGACAGGAGGGGGTCAGCCGGACGCATCAGCAGAGACGTGCTGATAAATCAGGGTCCTGCTCCTCCTCGTCCAGCCAAGACACGAGACAGCATGAAGAGCTTCCAGATCAATACCTGCACAGATTCAGTCAGCGACAGGAAAACCCGGGCCTGGGTGGATCAATCCAGCTGCTCCAGAGCTAATTGTGTCATTAATTATTGATGGTAACAACTGACAGTTATTGACACGGCCTGAAACGGCAAACATGTACGTGTTCATGGTTTTCTGTTTCTATTCCGGTCAGCTTTGATTCACTTTCCTTTGTGCTTTTAAAAGTCCTGTTGTGGGAATAAAAAAAACCCTGAATGTTTTATCACTGTGATAACAGGTGGTCGCGGTTTCAGGACTTTTATTCTTCCAGGTTGGGATGATGGTAATTGTGGCTAAACGGTTCCCCTTCTTCCATCAGACGACATGTTGCCAAAATCAAAGGTTTTGGTTTGTAGCCTACTAAAGCACAACATGGCTTTTTATGTCTCTTTTTGGCCCCACCCATTGTGAAAGAAGGAGGTGGTCTAGTCATTTAAAACAGACTCCAATGTGGTTGGATTAAATCATTCTGTAATCTGTAATCCAGTTATGTAATAGATAGATAAATCTTTACGGAAGCTGTTATTATTTTGGTTATTAGGTTCTGGAAGCGTTTTTGTTTGTTTTGTTCAAACAGGGCCAGGAGGGTTTTGATAGTTTTATTTTTAATAACTAAAATCATCATTAGAAAAACAATCCCTGTTTACTCGGATTATCTTTGTTTGATACTAAATTTATCTTCGTAATCTCAGAATTTTGTTTGTTAAAGGGAAAGGAAAACGCGATATGAGGAAATTATTCTGAAAAAAGTAAAACTATTTTTCAGTATAACACGTTTTAGGCAGGTATTAAACATACTTTGCCTGAAGCTCACATTTGTATAAAACGGCTTTTCTCTTATTCTAATGTAATATTTTAATCAAAAATGTTTTTATTAGCTATAAGCAGAAAATCTATATAATAGACAGAAATAAAGGCTTGAAAACCTCAGCCTGTGTTACCTGCAAAATACACTCTAAAATGCTCTACTCAATTTAATCTGTGTAAGATTTTGAAACTTAAAATATGGAGTAAATTCGAAAGCTGTGAAATCATTTAGATTTACTTCATGAGTTAAGTAAATGTAATAAAATAAAAATAGCAGATCTAAACAACCACATTAAGTACAATGAAATATAAAATTGAGTTGATATAATTAGAATTTTAAGTCTATGGAATAGTAATACTAAGTTCAAACCACTCAGAAAATTGAGTAGATATAATTCAAATGTTAGGTAGATGCAACTGAAAATGTAATTACTGTTTAAAAAAATAATTCTGATACATTCCCTTAATATTTTTACCATAATGTACGTCACACTGTACCTTTAAATAACCAAATAAATATGTTATTATTACATATTACTTTAAAAAGTATTAACTCTATAACCTAGATGCATTTTAGATCTAAATCAAACAAAATAAACAAGGCAGTTCAACACATGTCAACATTTTTAATTGAACATTTGTCTTGTTTGACAAATATAAAATATCAAGTTTAAATCTGAACAGCTTAACTTGGCAAAAAACGTGTATAAATGTCTATGCTGCAAAAACAGCTGAACTGAACTCCCAAGGGGTCTCTCTATAATAAAATAAACAGGCTACTCATTTTAATTCTCCACATAATAACAACATGCCATTTACCGTAAATTGCTAGGAATCTAAGCTTGCATTAAAACTTTAAACATGGTTAATTATTGCCAGTGACCATGCGACAATGTCTATGTGAGCATCAGCTGAAATGAACACAAGGATATTGCTGAAATGGAAGAAAATGTTGCATCCTGCTGAAATGCACCATAAACAGTTATATTTTACTGAAATTTCTTAAGTTCTACAACAGAAAGTACCAGTCCAAAATGCCCTTTCACTATGAACAAAACTAAACTCTTATGTAAACATTAGTGCAACAGCATATCAGCAAGCTTTAGAATTGCCATGAAAATTCTATTAACATTTAAGAGAACAAGAGAGTATCTCAATGAACAGTAGCCAGCAGCTACATACTGAGGTAATTCTTCAGTCTCTCAACCTTGTTGTTGGAAAGGTTTCCAGAATCTAGCTCCAGCAGTACTTTCTGGAAAACCTCAAAACTGTACTGGAGGTTCTCGGTGTATCGCAGATCCAACGTGTAGATCAGACCTCAATCACAAACCCCGACATCGATCGACCCATCTCGTCTCCTCAGCAGGTAAACCTTCATCACTTCTTCTGATAACTCCTCTTGAACACTGGCTGATCCATCAGCAGCATCCTACAGACATAAAGAGAACTGTTTAAAGCTCTTTTCAACCTGCATGTCACTTGACAAATGCCACCTACTAACATAAGAGTATAGCAAGATATAAAGTGAGCAAAAATACTAGTGCGGTGGTCCCAATTTTGTCTTTGGTCTTTTTTTTAAAACAAGACAAGAAAACTAATTAGTGATTTTATATAATTGATTGGACTTAAAGCAGGACAGACTGTGAAACAATCACTATCATCTATTACTGATGTGCAGCCAACTCTTTGTGTGCGTTATGGAACAAACAACCTGTACTGCAGCAACTCTATGGTCACCCATGTTCACATTGTAAAAAAATCTGCACAACTACAGTATTATACGAACCTCAAAGTCCTTGAACAAGACACCAGCATCTGCTCCCAAATGGCTGATGAGACATCGGATGACAACCTCACGTGTCTGTTGAATGGGGATTCCACTCTGCAGAACAGAACGTTTTTTCAAACATCAATGAAACACAATACCACACATTGAAGAGGTTTGATTCTTTGGAAAAACTTTGTCAAACCTTTCAATAAAATTTACATTAAAAACCTTTAACTGGAGTTGGATTGGAGTGACATAAAAAAAACAAAAAAAAACACGTAAAATGGTGTGCAGAGAGATTGAGGGACAGAAATCCAAGGAGTAAAAGGACTAATCCAATGGGATAAAGGTTAGTTGTGAGGTCATAAATATGTAATTAATGATGGTAATTAACTCAAAGGAGAGAAATGTGAATGAGACAGATGGAATTATGGTTAATGCAGGTAAGCTGTAAATTGAATAGGTGGAGGATAATTCTTAATACCTGATGTAGAAAACTCATTTGTGCCCGTTGTCTCTCTCCTGTAGCACCTTTCTTCGATTGAAACAAGGACAGCAGTTTAGGTATGTAGAGGTCCAACATTGCCTGAAACTGGATCTATTAAAAGGATCCTTAGGAAAAAACACTCTTTTTATGTAAACTATACAACTACAATGGAAAAAATACACCAAAAAGGGTATTTATTAATGGATGACCAGAGGGTTAGATGAAGTCTATTGAGTTAAATTGACTAATAATTAAACATTTCAAAACCGATTGGTTTAATTTTTCCACACTCAAAAAATCTGACTGGTATTTACTTAATATATTACGGATAATTAAAAATTATACTCTGTTTATTACATATTAATTTCTATTGTGAAATAAACTTAAATAATAGATGTAAATATAACACTAAATTAACTGTTAACTGCATTTATTTTCATATTTCCAACTCAAATAATCTTTTTTGTGACTTTCACAGATTTTATTAAGATGATATAATTCTTTGTTATTGTGATATATACTAAGGCCTTGAATTATTTTTTTGTAACATAACATTAATTGGATATGACTGCATTAATGTGACAAAAAAATTAATTTACAAAGCCCTATTTATATCTTGTATAGGAACTGAATGCATTCAGAATCTCAAATCCCATTATGCTATTTACAATTCAATACAATGAATGCAAATCAGTAGTTGCTAACCAGTTACCTGTTTTTATTCAGAAAAACTCCCATGAATTCCGCTATTTTAATAGTTATAACATGTTGTGAGGACTCTGAGTGACCTCAGTCATTTAGACATCCCAAGAAGAAACACTTCATCTCTTACATGTAGTCTGCAAAATGGCTTTTGGTGTCATTTTCACTTTAGCCAGCAGGTGACGCTGCAGCACAAGAGGCAGCCTGTTAACTTTAATGTTGCTGATAGAGATACTGTGATGAGCCTAATGACAAGGATAGGAAAATAAAATAATGTGTTGTTGATAAAGAATACGCGCTTTTGTCATTGATGTATGACATGAGAAATTACAAGTGAGCAAATTTCTATTTCATATGAGGCTGAGTTTACCCCAACAAGAGTCCCCAAAGAGAGTCAAAGAGATGAGAGGAGAGCACTCCAGGTGGGCTTCAACCTTAGTAAGTGCACAACACTGAGATTAAAATACATTATACTTCAAAGTATTCTGGAATTGTTTATTTCAATTCTTGATAAAAGACTTTCCATCAAAAGGAAGAAGGTAGGATCAAAACATTTATGGTCCTTACTGCATTAAATAACTCATTTCTACAAACTTTCTACAAGATGATGATGATGATTATTATTAATATTATCATTGGATTCAATAGATTCAGCATTCCCTTGCATTGAGTTGGCAGATCCTAGTCTAGTTTGAATAAATTCACTGTGTCAGTGTTAGATTCCAGATATTCTCAGTGAGTATGTGTTTATACATTCAGTGGAACAATAATTTATTAGAGGAGACACCAAAAAAAAAGGAAATTATTAACAGGAAAAATAATCCACAACCAAACTGCCAGAAGATGGCGGTATGTTCTTTGTCTTTCTTTCTTTCTTTCTTTCTTTCTTTCTTTCTTTCTTTCTTTCTTTCTTTCTTTCTTTCTTTCTTTCTTTCTTTCTTTCTTTCTTTCTTTCTTTCTTTCTTTCTTTCTTTCTTTCTGTCTTGTAAAGTATTTATGTTTCACATCAGGCAGACAAATATCAAGACAAAAATGTACTTAAGGCGACTGCCGAGCTGTACAGAACCCCAAAAGGACCAAATGCACACAAAATTACATATAAGGAAATAACTAAATGTATCATCAAACGACTCATGAACAAATGTAGAGTAAAATAATGTTTTACTTTTTATTTAGTTATTTTGGGGATCAGCAGCTAAAAGGTTTGGGAACCCTTGTTTCAGAACATTGATGATTAGCTCACCTTTGACCTGTTTGGAGACCGAATACACTGATAACTAATAGTACATAAAAATAAAGACACATTTAAAGGCTTCATAATGAAGGTAATCCGTCTGAAGATCATAAATGTAGCATCAAGATAGTTATGAGTTTGAATCCTAGCCTGGGGTCTTTCTGCATGGAGTTTTCATTAGCTCCCTATGCATATGTGGGTTCTCCCTGGGTAATCCAGGACTCTCTTAATAATCATTGCGTGTGCATGTCCTTATCCTAGTCTTTGTGTTAACCTGTGAAAGACGAGCACAATATTTGAGTGGTTAAGGTCTCTAATAGAGCCGTTCTTGTCACAGGATTTATTGGTCCTATCCTCCATTCGCTTTAGCAGTCGGGTCTTTGTGATTAAATCCACATGTGTCACTTGTCTTGGCCGCAAGAATGGTATGGCTGTTAAGCCACCTGGGCGGTCATATCAAAGCTCCGCTGTAGATGTTAGAAAGATGAAACCTGAGGCCATCTTGTTTGTTTAATTTTGTTTTTTTTAACTTGTGCTGCAGAAATGTTGTTTTGTGGGACAGTTGTTATCTCTGGTTATTTACTGAGCAGCTGAAAAAAAACATTTTACTTTCTTTTTGATATTTGATATGATGCACAGCCATGGCAACAAGGCGGCTTTCAAATGGGAGCAGCTGATTACTGTCAGAAAAGGTTAAGCAACTGCTGTCAAAATTGCGAGATGACTGGAAATGGAGGCACCGTAAATACGGAGAAGGAGCAAAGAGAGAAGGAGGGATTTTAAACCATTCCTTCCAACAATCATACAGGGTAAAGTGAGATCACTAGCTAACAAATTGCAGGCGGTGGACCTTCTGAATATCAGTGTGCGAACAAGAATTATACCTAAAATGAGAGATATGATTGATAACTCTGCACACCCTAATCATCAGACTGTGAAACAACTGCATTTCTTCGGTCAGATTCTCTTCTTTGGATTTGCAGTAACAGACCGCTACGGTTGATTGTCATCCCTGCTCCGAATTGTTAACATTTTCAACAACTATTTGAAGGAACTTGGTTAATATGAGCTCCAACATTTAATTTACATAGAAGGCTATTGAGGTATTTTGTAATTTAAATTAAATCTGTAGAGACTGAAAGGGAACAAATATATACATTGATTTAATTACATAAACTAAAAGTGAAAAAGATTTGAAGTCTATGAATTCTCAGTGTGAATAGTGGGAATGCCGTTTTTTTCTATTATCTCGTCAAGAAGTTTGTTTGGGTCTTTTATGCACTAAAAATCTTTACTTGAAGGAATAATAACAAAAAAGCAGGAAAAACTAAAATAATGTCCAGGGATATGGGCCTTTAAATGGGTCTCATAACAATCAACCAGGAGCCTGTAAAGCATCTAAGTCTGCTTTTAAAGAGTTTCATAACAAGAAGTTGAGATTTCATCTTCTGAGAGAAATAACAGTTGATTTATTTTACTAGAAAACCATGAAGCTGCTTGCATTACATGTAAAACATTGCTGATAATATGCATAGTTTTTCGAATCGTCCTGTATTGCTTGGAGGCATCACACTGTGAGACACTGAAGCTACAGCTTGCAGGTAATAGCTCTTCAAACATCTGACTTGTGTTATGCCTGCCAGGAAAAGGCATTTTCTTTACTCATAAAATCCAGTGTCACCTATTAAAATCCCTAAAGATCCTCCTTCAGGCACAACAAGTTTGTTTTGACTGAAGGTTGTGTAAAAACGGTTTACTGTCCGTTCTCACAGCAAACAGTGGTTAAAGAAATTACACAAAGGAACTCGGGAATCTGGTAAAAAAAGAAAACAGAAACCAGAAAACAACTCTGCTGCTGGTTACCATAATTGAGACCTTTACACAAGGCTGGCAATTGACCATGTGTTAAGATTTGTTTTTGGTTCCTTCTGTTTTTGTCGCGAAGTTGTTCCCACGTTCATAAGTGACCTTTATCACCCAGACAAAGGCCTCACATGTTCAGGCCTCAAGCAGATGAACAAAATGAACAACAAAGGAGATTTAGGAATCACCAATGGCATGCCAATATGTCTGTGTTTAAAACAAAATAGTGTCCTTTGGCTCTCACCATAAATGAATATTCTGTAAATAAAATGTTAAACAAAACCATAAATATTGTGCTCTATACATGGTGCAGTGGTCATATAAGCTATGCTTTGGTCATTGGTTAAAACCCCACTTGAGACAAGATCATGTCATCTCTGGAAAACAGAGTTAGAGACATTTAGACGAGGCCGTCACATGTTCTTACTTTCAGGTCTAGCGACTGACCAACAACAAAGAAGCCACGCCAGGGAGGATTCTTCATCATGTACCTTATATCCAAATAAGATCAATAAATGGGCAGTGGAGGGAAATAATTGCTAAACTGGGAACCCTAGACTCTAGAACCCTGAACTCTAAAAAGCTACTGGTGCGACTGAAGCACAATAATTACCGGGACATCATAAAAGTCCAACAAACTGTGTTAGGCAGCAGTAAAAGTTTACATTCTTGGCTACCAGGTAGAAAACACAAGCTATTTATCCATCTATTGTCTGGGCGGTACTTCTTGCTGGTCTATCACAGGTCAACGAAGCTAGACACTCACACCTATGGGCACCAGTTAACCTAACGATCATATATTTGGACTGTGAGATGATGCCAGAGTACCTGGAGATAACCCACACATGCACAGGGAGAACATGTAAGCCCAATGCAGAAAGAGCACAAGCTGGGTTTCAAATTTGGGACCTTCTTGCTGCAACAAGATAGTGCCTTTTCCCCCGAGCCTTCTGTGACCCTAAAACAAAAGATGGTCGATTTAAGAACGCCTTACTACTCCTGGTGTGGAAATGTGTTTAAGGAGAATTGTCTTCCATGGAGGAAAGGCGAAGGGATCACAATGAGCTATCAGAACAACACAAATGTGCAGTGAAGAAAGAATTTCTTTGAAAATGCGACAAGTCCAAACCAGAATTGATCACCAGAATACAGAAAATAGGTGAACAAACTGGACATTCTTTAGTTAAGCATCACAGATGTACTGACAAAAAGTATTTCATTTCATTATGACCAGACATGCAACTAAACAAAACTTGGCAGGCATTCGAAAGAAGGGGTTGACATCAGAGCCCTAAAGTTGAAACTACGGTCTAGTGAGGATCTTTGTGACATTCAAAATAAAAAAAAGGAGTACAAAGTTGGATTTCATCAATAGCTGACATGATCTATATCCTGCTGGTTGTACGAACTAACTTTCTTTCTTTCTTGTACGTAAGGTATGTGATATTTATGTTTTACAGCAGGGAAGACACCAATTGAGACACTGATGTGTTTAGGGTGAGTGTATGAAACGATCTAATTCATCAAAATGAACACATAATGAAACAAATACATGTATCATCAAATGAATCAAAAAAAAAAAAAAAAAAAAAAAAAAA
>JAVLVB010000491.1:3031100-3057815 GCA_032876305.1 Orestias chungarensis | reverse complement strand
TATATAGAAAACCAGGAGCGTGTGTTATACTCATTGGCCACCAGGTGTCACTATTTAACAAGGTGTTAATCATCCTCGCCTCTCGCTCTGTTTATGCTTAACAAGCAGACCTCGGACTGCAGGTAAAAGGTTAACTTTATGTCTATTGGAACCAAAGAGCTGCGGGTCCTGAGCCGTCACCGTCACTTCTTCCTCTTCAGGGGATTCATCCTTTCATTCAGGCCCAAATCCCGGAGGCTCCAGGCTGCGGGGAGGGTCGTGACAGCCAAGCAGAGGCGCGGCCCGGACGTCTTACTCAACCAAGCTTCGATTATCACTTTATAATCAACCACCTTGCGGTCTCTCCCTCCTCCTATCAGCACCGCCTCTGTTCGAGGATGGTTTTCAAGGAAAATGCTTCGCTCTGAAACCAGCACTTCTCCTCCCAGCAGCAGCAGCAGCAGCAGCGGCAGCAGGGAGCGACGCGCTGCTGCAGCCGCGTCCTCCTGAAAAACATCCGCTCTTTCAGCTCTCGGATCCTTTCATCGTTACTGTTATTATTGTTGTTTTGGGTTCCCCCCCCCTGCTCCCAAACCAACCGAGGTTGAGGCAGATGCTCCTCGCTCTGTCACCGCACCGGCTTTTACTATGGTGGAGTTCCCATCCCTGAGTCCTTACTGGCCTCTCCTCCGCTTCCTGGTGCCTCTGGCCATCACCAATGTTGCCATCGACCTCGGGGAACAGGTAAAAAGGGTTTAGGGTTGTTGTTGTTGTTTTTTGTTCTTTATTTTCTGCTTTCTCATTTAAGAGCTGCACAGTTTCAAACCAAGCAGGCCCTGTTTTATAGTCCCAGCTGCCATAAAGATGCGTTGATTTGTTTGTTATACATCTTGAACCATCTGCATCTGTGGTTCCAGATTTATCTGGCTTGGGCATTTTTTTGTTTTAGTTTTAGTTTTTTTGCCCCTTTTATCTGATGGCCTAAAACGCACAGAGTGAGGCTTGGAGATGCCAGGATTATGCTTATGTAATGGTTCATTTGGATGGTATAAATAGACACACACACACACACACACACCAGGAAAGGGGGAAAATGAGGGGCAGCTGTTGTGGCTGCTATCCTGAACTTAAAGGGTGTGTTTAAAGCTGAAGGTGCATATTTCAAATCTCATTTCACGGTAGCAGGAATGGGAAGCAAACACCTCTCTCCTTTTTTAAATTTTTTTATCTTGAATGGATATGTTGGGTAAGAGTTGGTGGTAAAAACCACCTGGGCTTTTGGGTCAAGGTTGAGCTGGAGGTGTTAGAAAGATGAAACCCCAGACCCCTTTGTTTAGAGTCGGTTTGTAAACTTATATGTGGACACGTTGTCCCGTTGCTCTCTTGAACCTCGTCGGTCTGCTAGGACAGTTTTTTTTTTTTTTTTTTTTTCTGCCAATGAGAGGATCTTACTCTGGTGCATCTTGTTTCCTCCTTTCTCCAACGCAGAGGTTGTGTTGGGGTGATAAGGGTCACCCACCAGTCACTTAAAAACGCCAGATAACCAGTGGTTTGCAGGACTGTTGGGATAAGTTGTCCACTGTTGGGTGATAACATTGAGACTAAGTCACGCCACCGCTCTGAGTTTATCTGCTCCTTCACGTTTGCACTTATTTGTCGTGTGGCAACTACAAACCTTGATGGCTTTCTTTGGGGTTTATGCGATAGTGTTTGTGCCTAAAAACCATGTTTTGATGAGAACGCTGTGTTTACAGTAGAGGTCTGCCACGTGAGGCTCACTGGACGTTTTTTACAGTGGCTCATGATAACTTAAGTCAACTAAAGATGTGAAATATAAGGTTTCTAAGGGTTTTAAGTTTATATTTTGTCATATTTTCCACATACCATCTAAGAAAATGTATCCAAGCTGTTTTGTTTTTTATTTCCTTTTTTTGTGATGCCTAAAAACAGAAATAAAGTTTATTTTATTAGCATTTTTACTAGACTGGCTTTTTTAAATGAATTTGTTCGCAAATAAAAATCTGAAAGCCATCTGGGTTTTTTTTCCCCGGCCCTCTTAAGCCATTATTTTCTAGAGGAAAATGTTTTGCTCCACCAGCTTTGTTTCTTATTTCTGCCTTTTCTTGTTTGTTTGGATGGATGGAAAAATCAAACAATGCAGTCTTTCTGGTGTCCAGTTCTGGAGAGCGGCTGTAGTGAATCCAAGTGAATTTGGTTCAGCTGTGCTGGAGCCGGGTAGCGGCTGACCTCTGGTCTTTTGTTTAGCTCTGAGTTTAGGGTGGTTGTTTTGCAGGAAGATGAACCTTCACCCCAGCCGTACATCCCTTGCAGCCTCTGTCAGGATTTATTTAATTTTTTACCAGTAATCAGTTGTTGTTCGCTTCATCAATCTTCACATCAACTCTGACCAGCTTCCGTGTTGCACTACTGAAAGAGAGACGTCCTCTCTCTCTCAGCATGATGCCGCCACCGCCGTGACTCACCGCAGGGATGACGTGAAGTGTTGGTGTCCTGATGTCTTTCGTCTCTTCCGTGAACTCCACATTTATCTGTAACCAACAGTTCTAGTTGATCTTTGCAGCTCTGCTAGCGTGTGAGGCTTTCACCGAACAGCTGTAGGAACTCTGTTTACTCATAGTTGGAGTTTATTTGCTTATTAAATGACTTCTTATTCCACTGCTTTCACTTGATTGAGGTTTAGAATCAGAATAGGAACTCAAAGTCCTTGTTAACTGTGGTTGTGGCGATATCAGAAAATCTTGTGATAGCACTATCATAATATGACATATAAGCCTGTTTTCTCCTTCTACTTCTGTTCTCTGTGACATTTTAGCATGTTTTGATGATTTGATTTGCGTCTGCTGTGAGCTTTTATCTCCCAACAGATGCAATAGAAATAAAACTTTAGAGTTCTTGAAATATATATATGTGCACATCGCGTTTTAAACAGTCCTTTGTGATCTATGTACAAGACAGATTGATGATACGTTGTGCAGCCTTAGTACTGTGGGAGGGTTCCATGTGTACACCTAATTGCTCTTCGAAATTAAAACGTGCTGGTTTGTAACAGAAAGTACATTTGAGTCAGTTATTTTCAGCGTGTCAAAAGTTCAGGGCGGGGTCGCTTTCAGGAGACCCTCTAGAAGAAGCCACCATCCGTTTCAGAGATACCGCTATCTGAGCTTATCCGTACTTATCCTGTCACCTCCAGGCTCTCAACAGGGGCATTGCCACCGTCAAAGAGGGCACGGTGGAGATGCTGGCCAGCTATGGCTTGGCCTACTCCCTGATGAAGTTCTTCACCGGTCCCATGAGCGACTTCAAGAATGTGGGCTTGGTGTTTGTCAACAGCAGGCGGGACCGGAGGAAGGCCGTGTTCTGCATGCTGACGGCCGGGATCATCGCCTTTGTCCTCCACATCTTGATAGGTATGTTTTTTATGGGCTCGGATGATGACAGCCTGCGCTTAAACCGCATGTTTTTGGTTTTCGCTTGCTGTGGATTTTGAAGTTTTTGTTGACAGCTTAATTTCTCTTGGGAAAATGTTAAACTCTCCAGCTTTTAATTTTTTCAAAACAACCGTAAAGACGCCAGGAATATTGTTAACCTCTTGTTTTCTCCATTTTCTTTCCCCTTCTTTTAGCATACACAGATTTAGGATACTACATTATCAATAAGCTCCACCAAGTGGATGAGTCTGTTGGGCGAAAGACAAGAACAGCGTTTCTGTATCTCGCTGCGTTTCCCCTGCTGGATGCAATGGTGAGTGTATCCACATGTGGAATCGTGAGTTTAGGCACATGTGACCTAGAAAGTTTTTAATCCTTTAAGTCCCGATTGTCTCCTTTCCGTTTAAAATCTAAAATAATATTGCTGTATTTTTCTTTTTTTTTTGTTGTTTATCAGGCATGGATTCATGCCGGCATCCTTCTGAAGCACAAGTTCAGCGTCATTGTGGGCTCTGCCTCCATTTCTGATGTTGTGGCTCAGGTATGGAGATGAAGTTCTTGTTTTTTCATCTCTAATTAGACGGAGAAAAATGCCTATTTTCAGGGTTTTTAAATCCGAATGAATCTGAAAACGGCTTGAAAAAGATTAGGTTTATCTCAGCTCTGGAAATATAGTGGGAAAGAAGAGAACGTTCAGATCAACGTTCTAAATTCTAGACTTTATTCCTTTTCTTCTTGTCTAAATCATCCATCTATCGCTCCAATCATAATTCTTAACTAATATTTGCAAATCCCACTCTACAGTGCTTCAAAGTTTCTTAAACAACGTTAACTATAAGGAGGTTTTTGTCCTATTTTTGGGTGAATGCTGTAAGTCGGGGACTCAATGCAATCTGCTGGCTTTTCTTATGTTGAAAACTTTTTAAACTAGTTTGAACAACAAACTGAACCTGATGCAACGTTTAACCACTAGAATCAACTGGAATTAATCCGGATTTAATAAGGTTTGTTGTCAATTAGTGTTGCATAAATAAACTGAATTGAACAACGTTTTGCACGATTAGTATTCGATATCTGTATCCTGTTTAAACCCGGCATGATAACTGTGCGAGCTCCCTGTATTTTTACGCCGTACTCCTTTTCTGCAGATCGTGTTCGTGTCCATTTTCCTGCACAGTAACCTGGAATGCGTGGAGCCGCTGCTCATCCCCATCCTCTCCCTGTACATGGGTGCCTTGGTCCGCTTCACCATTGTCGGGATCGGCTATTACTGCAACATCCACGACAACGTCCCAGAGTCCAGCGGGCTCGACGTCGGGGTACCCGCCTGTTCTGCTGATAGAGGAGCTTTTCAACATGTGGAGAATCGAAAACGAGCTGCTTACTTATGCGTCTCTGCAGGGTGACGCAACAATCAAGAAGATGCTCAGCTTCTGGTGGCCTCTGGCCCTCATCTTGGCCACGCAGCGCATCAGTCGACCCATCGTCAACCTTTTTGTGTCTCGAGACCTCAAGGGGTCAGCCGAGGCCACAGAGGTGCGTGCGCGGACATCTTCCCTTCAAATCTCAATTTTTTTGTTTTGCGTTATTAGTGGTGATCCAAAATGATGTTGATATCGGCTTAAAAAGGAATATTGGATTACAGTCCGTACCAGTGTTTGACCTACGCCACCATATCTAAACTTGTCATTTAAACTTTCATTTAAATTGTAGAACATTCTTTCTTTGTAGAAAGTTTAATATTTATCCAATGATTAATAATAAATGGCTAATTTGTTTCCTAACTATTGCTATCAACTATTGTTCTCTGAGTAACATTAAGCCTTTTCTAACTCTTTATACTACAAAAGTAATAAAAGTCTGTATCATTCATGTCGATGTTGTATTGGGTTAAACTAAAAATTGCCAAAATATCGGTGCGGTATCGGAAGTGGGAACGTTTTATGGGGACACTCTTAAAGTAGATTTCATAAGCAAAGCTTCCACTAAAGTTGCTCAGCGCAGATTTTTAGCCGTTTAGATTTTTTTTTGTTTTTGTTTTCACCCTGTCCCTCTGGAGCTTTCCGGCTCCCAGAGAGCAAGCACACCTACAGTACCAGTGACCATAGAAAGCTGTTTATCACGACGAACTCACTGGAAATCAGTGACAACATAGGCTGCCAGTGGTTTTGGGTGATTCACCGCATGGATGTGAAACTCGGGGCATGATTAGTTTGCTCCAGAACATTCCTGCCTGGCTCTGCTGTTACTGGGCCCTATTGTTGCCGGCGACACAACAGTGGGCCTTCAGGTCCGCTGCTGTCCAGGGATAATTGTTTGAAAAGTGAGAGGCACCGTGTGCGCTACTCAGGCCGACTGTTGTCAGGCTTGCCGGGATGGATTTAGCCGGGTGGTATTTTTAGATTTAAAGCGTGCGTATGACTTCTACCTGTCCTGTGTTTGTCACTGCAGGCCGTTGCGGTGCTCACAGCCACATACCCTGTAGGTCACATGCCTTACGGCTGGCTGACCGAGCTCAGAGCCGTGTACCCTGCCTTTGACAAGGTAAACCAGACTCTGCAGTGTTAAATATAATCTAGATGTGGCGCTGTTGCGCGACGACCCTGTGACCTTTTTCTTTTTCTCCCGACAGAAAAATCCAAGCAACAAGATGAACGCCGACAGCCCGGTTAACAAGTCTCACATTAAAAAGTTTACCTTCTGCTGTCTGGCCATGTCGCTCACGGTAAGACGTTTCTGTCAAAAGCATAAAGTGAAAAGTCACACGCCACAGCCGCACACCTGAATGTGTTATACTGGGAAGTGCAAGTGGTTTTCTTATACAAACAAAACTCAGAACTGTTTATTGTACGCGTTTACATTCACCCCACCCACCACAGCATGCCAGCGCCACCACCATGTTTCAGCTGCAAGCAGAGTACGTTCTCTTAAATGTTTACGAGTGCCCTGCTTAAATCATCTTCTTCTTGAATTGTTAACCTACTGTGATAGTTGTCCTGAACACAAAACCGTGGAGCACAGCAGCTCCTCTAGTGTCACAACGGGTCGTTTGACTGCCTCTCTGATAATTTTTGTCTGCCTAGGTGACCGGTTAGGAACTTTTGATATTGTCTAATTTGCTCAACCTTTCCTGTTTTCTATGTTCCTCTGTCTTAATTGTGCCGTTTCCTTCTTTTGTGTTCTCCACAAAACCTCTGAGGCCTTTATCAGACAGTTGGAATTGAACAGTTTGATAGCCAATTAACTGATTGGGTTACTTTTGAAAGCATTTGCATCTGGATTTTAATTTAGGGGTGTCGGGACAAATGTATAACATACTTGCACTTCCCAATCATGCACTGCTTTCTGTCACTTCTTTAAATATTTCATTTGCATCTCAACTAGAGTCCTTAGCTGCAAACTATAATAAATCTAATTGGTAAAATGCACTGTAATTGCTACAGGACTGCTTGTTTGCAGTTTTGCATTAAGCAGTTTTTGGTCACTCTTAATGTCCGTTTTCCTCCCTCTACTGATGAAAAACATTACTAACCAAAGTGGGTTGAGGATGTTGAAAGGATGGGCAAATCTGGACTCATCATGTTTACATCTTCCGTACGGTGTTTAATAATCAGAGCGAAAAAGCATATTGTGTTGTTGGTTGAACAGCTGAAGCTTAATGAAATGTCTAAAGGTGCTGTTGTAAATTTGAATGCGCTCAATTTGCATCTCCAGATTCATCCTAACCTACAGGCTCAGATGTGGACGGTTACATAATATAAGGCAACTGCAAACCGTTTCTTCATTCTAGAGCCCCGCTGTTTGTCATGGTCGAAGTTGTTTTGCTGCTTTGCCGACCCGCATTTCAACCAGTCAGGAGATGCTACCGAAACACGTGGAAGTATTTCATGCAAGCTGCCTTTAGCTGAGCTTGGTCAGAAATGCATCATAACTGGGTAAATAATATATATATATATATATCTCTTACAGTGGCCTGCAGGACTAGGGTTTGCATGCAACTAGACTTGCTGTTTGACTACAGTGATGCAGCAACATTAGGGAGGTTTTTCAGGAGAGGGGAATCCTACCTAATTAGATGGGCATTAACATCTAAGACATATCAGTTTACAAATCCTAATAAGATGCACAATGGTGCTTTTGTGTTTGTGGGGAAAGTTGCGTCTCGCTGCCCATGGAAGGGAAAAACCCCCAAAAGAAAACAGGAAAACTGTGGCAAAAGATTTGGTCTTTTAAAAAGAGGAGGAGGAGGAGACTGGCGCGCCAGATGTGGACTCCTGAAGTTGTAAACAAGAACATGAGTGTGTGTGCAGTCGGCGCCTAGATCAACATGGTCCCCTCATGCCAAGACTTCCTCTGATCGTGGTCTCATGTAAGGCATTCCTGGAAAAACTTCAGTGGAGATGTATCTGACGGAGGAGGTGATCAACATGCAACATGTTGTTCAGTCCCATGAGAACAGGTCCCGTTTAGGACGTCTCAGCTTCTTGAGAAGGTGCCACACATGAGTCAGAGGAGACAAAGGTTTTACTCCAGGCCTTCCAGATTAGTCCCACGTGACTGGATCCAAGGAAAGTAATGATAGCTGGTGAGGCGAAGCAAAAGTGCGTCATTAGAAGGTAATCCGTTCCCACACTTCTTAGCTGCTAAGTTTGTTTGTTTATAAGCATTTCAAATCACGAACCTGGTTTACCTTCAACGTGAAAATTAACATTTGGCTTGACACTGCAAAACAAATCAGCACAGTTTCTATAGCTTGAACCAGGCTTAAAATCAGAGTGTTAAAGTGTCGGGGTAAACATTTTAGACCCTTAATCAAGCCAGGACTGTAAAACTACTAGAAATTAAGCAAAATGCCTAAAAGAATCATTTTAGTGGTTTCCGTTTCGCTTATAGATAAAGATTAGGTTTGAATGAAAGGGTTGACATGCAAACACCTGGTTAAGTGAGAGGAGTGACGATGCTCAGAGATTACAGACTCATGTATTCATATATGACAAAAACAGACTTTTTAAAACATGCAAATGTATGCATTTAAATCTAAATAATATCAAACTGACCATTTATTTAAATTTAGTTTGGATTTTCATGTCAGTTGCAGTCAATAGATTTTTTTAAACATAGAAAAACAAAAATAACATTTGAAATATTGATAACAGTTTCAAAAACTTGAAAAGACAAACTCTGACGTAGAAAATATATTTCCCATGATTAAAGGTCTTTGTTTACAATTAAAACTGCATATTCTTATGTTATAAAGTCTGACATTTAAAGGAAAAAAACTCAAATCTTTAAAAAAAAGATTATAAAGTCAGACATTTCGTAACACTAATAAAAACAAAACAAAGTTCCTGTAAAGGTTTGAGGTCCAGGCTCGATGCAGCTTTTACCCTTTTGTGTCAGTCATGAATTTTGGATCCCATCCAAAGACCTGGAATATGTCCTAATGCAGGAAAAACCACTTTCGATTTGGAAACTATTCAAATGTGCATCTCTTTAGAATTTACCACCAAAACCTATCAGAGGAGCTCTCATCAACTCAGCTTAAATTTGAAATAGTTACTTATAGAAAATCTTCTTTTTCTCCTCAGTCAATATTCGGTATTGTCTTGTGAAAATGTGAAATAGTTCTAGAAATTCAGAAACATCTTGGCTGGTCTTTCCCTTATACCCGCCATGACCATAATATGTTGTTTGACCCCTTTTATCTCTAGAGTTTGGTCAAAATGAAGATGACTGCCATTAATAAAGCATCCTGTGCTTTGTGAATATCTCCTCCATGTTCTGACGAATGTATTTAGTAATTAATGAAAAAGGCCAAATCTGTTAGAATTGAATACCTGCTATTTGTGGATGATGTGGTCCTGTTGGCTTCATCAGCTCGTGATCTACAAATCGACTGGAGCAGTTTCCAGCAGAGTGTGAAGCGGCCGGGATGAGAATCAATGCCTCCAAGTCTTGAGGCCACGGTCTTGAGCCGTAAAAGAATAGAGTGCTTCCTCTGGGTCAGAGGGGAGGTCCTGCCTCAAGTGGAGGAGTTTAAGGATCTCGGTGTCTTGTTCACGTATGAGGTGACTCTGCTGGTTATCCACGTCCAGAGCAGTTGAGGTGCCTCGGACATCTGGTCAGGATGCCTCCTGGACGCCTCCCTGGAGAGGTGTTCCGGGCACGCCTCTCATGTCTCTCGGCTGGCCTGGCAACGCGAGCTGGCCCAAGTGGCTTGGGAGAGGAAAGTCTGGGTCTCCCTTCTTAGGCTGCTGCCCCCGCGACCCGATCCCAGATAAGTGGAAAACAATGGATGGATGGAAAGATGAAATAAATTAGATGGACATTCATTCTTTGTAAATCATTCATAAATAATCGGAAGCAGTTTCTGGTGTCCAATGTCCACAATGGGCAGATTTGCAGGACCCTTTAAGTAAAGTGTTGCCCAATCATTGATGATTGATTACATTTGTTTCTTTGGGTTTTAAAAGCATTCCAGTTCGCGTTGCCTAATGGATGAATATTTCCTCACTGTCGTCCTTCTTGAGCTGCTCACTACTTCCAATGACTAAACTGCAGAAATCCACCAGCTGATGAGCTTATGGTGTGTGTGGCTCATTGAAAAGTGGACCATGATGCACCTGTGTAGGACAAATGCTCCACCACCCTGTTACCGGAGATCGTTTAAATAAAGTGTTTGCAAATGTAAGTGGATGTTTTATGCATGCCGAGATCAGACGGGTTTCCACCTCTGATCTCCTGAGCGCGCCGCTTTGAGGTGGGATGCTAATTCCTCAGCAGCTCGCTTGTGTTTTTTGCAAGATCTTCAAAGGCCCGCATTCAGTCGGACACCTCCAGCCACGGCGAAGTCTAACAAGGGAGTGGGGAACGGCAATTAACCTGCCTTTGTTCCCACCTCCAGCTTTGCTTCCTGCTGTTTTGGAGCCCGCACGTGTCCGAGAAGATCCTGGTGGACGTCATCGGCGTGGAGTACACCTTCGCCGAGCTCTGCGTGGTGCCGCTGCGCCTCTTCTCCTTCTTCCCGATGCCAGGTGAGCTGGGATATTTTTCCCCTCATCGTCGGCTGCCGGAAGTTTGTAACAGTGAGCTGACGTCTCCTTTGTCTGCGCGTTTGCAGTGACTGTTCGGGCTCACCTGACCGGATGGCTCATGACCCTGAAAAAGACCTTTGTGTTAGCGCCCAGCTCGGTTCTCCGTATCGTTGTCCTGATCATCAGCCTGGTCGTGCTGCCTTACATGGGGTAAGTGAACACATCGGAGAGTGCTGGAGTCAACCCCAGGTCAGCTGCATGACTCAGACCTACTACACGGCATTTAGTGCAGTTGGTAGTAGAAGAAGAACTCACCGCTACTCTGTGTGGTAACAGATAGGCGTCGGATTAATGCAATCCTCTGTCCTGCAGGGTACACGGGGCCACACTTGGTGTCGGGTCCCTCTTAGCCGGTTTCGTCGGGGAGTCAGCGATGGTCGCCATAGCAGCCTGCTATGTTTACAGGCAACAGGTGAGAGATGACAGCAGACACGGGAAGTACCGCATCATTATTGGGCTCGTTCACGGCTCTCCAAGACCGGTTGTTTCCCAGCGTCTCTGATCATGAGAGTGAGGTTCTGTGTGAATGGGAACGTCAGCGTTTGTAAAAGTCTGACGGGACAGCTGGTTTATGTTTATTTATAGGATCAGTGGTAATATTCAAATGGTGTGAAAATGGCTGTATGAACAACAGCATGCTGGTGCTGAATATGCAAGGCTAGATTACATAGTAGGGCCGAGCAAACATTAATCTTTAGAGTCTCTGCAAAGTGAAAAGAAAAACAATTCAGGCCTCTTTTTTTTGGCGCATTCCTCCACATTGATCACGAACTATAGTTTCCAATTATAGCTTTTTAGTTTTATTTAGTTAAGTCTAAAACATACATTATGTTTGACCAGTTTTTGTGGAGCACTTTTCATATTTCATTAATATTTATATATTTATATATACTACTGGAGACGAGGAGAAAAGTGTTAATATATCTCAATTCAGAAGTTGAAAGCTCAAGACCAATTTTGGGTGCAACACAGTCGGACTTCTTGTCTTCCCCTAAATTTTTTACTGATTGTTTTAAAGTATCAGTTTGAATAAACAGCAGGTATGAAGTCCTGTTAGTTTAGTTTTAGTGACCATCTTAAATCAAGTGTATTTAGAAGGAGAGTGTATTTACACTGTCCTTCTAAATACACTTGATTTAACATTTAGTCTTCTCCACTCCACATCAGTGTTGATGTTACCTCAACCCGTCGGCGTTTTGCTTAGCAGAACCAGCCAGGACGGGTCGATAAGGATATATTTAGCAGTTTAAAAGTTACAAGGAATTATGAAAGTTCTTTAGTCCGATGAAACAAAAGTGGACGTTTTAGTCTGACCTCCACCATATTGTGTCCTTATGTCCCAAACCACGGGTGCCAAATTCCCAGAGACCTGCAATTAAGGCTGCAATTCCTGGCTGTTGATCCTTACATCTGTTATTTTGTATTGCTCCGTTCTTTTGAGAAATTAGCAAATTGGCTGTTTAACTTCTAATACTGAGAATTCTGAAGGTTAAAATAACGTGGCAAAAGTTTGTCCTATGTAAGATAAAATGTTGAACATTAAATTTGACTTCTCATAACCTCACTCCCCACAGTTTTAAAAACGGAAACCTACAAAACCAGCTTTCTTCTTGCAGAGTCCAAAAGAAATATGGAGAGTTGGGATTAGCCTCAAATAACCAGTTTGTGGTCATTGCTGAAGATTTCCTGCACAAAAACATGAGAAAATAAAACTTAAAAAGCAAAAATCACATTCCTTTGACACAGCTGTCACCTAAATCCAATCAACTTTGTTTGTTTTGAGTTTTCAACATTAGTTCCCTCGATGTGAAATTTTTTCTCCCAAATTGAGTAAATTGGAAGATCATTTTATTTATCGCAAAAGAAAATAAGTGATTTAAAAAAAAAAAAAGCCAGATTATTATCATCCGAGTGTTTATAAAGATTCCTTGTGGATTTTGATACTGTAGGCAGGAACGCATCTCTGTTAGCAGTCAGCATCAACAAATCTCTTTAGGCCTCTGACTGAAGACGTTGTTGCTCCATGATAGTCTTGATAGCTCAACATCCAGGCAACTAAGACAATAATCCATAATCCCATGGTCTTGATGATGCCATCAGTTTTCCGCAATCACTGTTATCCAACGAATTTGCTTTTGCCAATTTGCAAAGATTTACAGTGGAAGGAGTGGAAGTTCAGCCGGGGTCAGTTTCTCATATCGTCACGTAGGATTGTATTTATTTAACCGCCGCGTCTTTAAACCATTATTTGCGTTGTAGCTGCAAATCTTTTGTTCTCGCCCTTCTGCCTTGACGCTTGAGATGTTTCTCTCACTCCTCCAATGTTCTCAGAGAAACGGCGAGATGTCCAACGAGCTGGTTGTTGAGGGTGACGACACGGCGCCGATGAGCCAGGTGAGCAACCCCAACCAGATGGACGCCATCGAGGAGCTTCAGGAGGAGGAGGGGGAGGAGGTGGAGCAGGCGTGAGCCTCCGCTGCTCGGGAGGAGGACCTCGACGTCGAAGACGAAGCGGCTCAGTGCTGTTAGTCTTGGACTGGAAAGGGTTTGCAGATGTCCTCGTCGTGTCAACCTGCACACTATTGAAACGCACACTGTAAAGAAAGCCATGCACCTCCAAACCATCAGTGTAAATACTGTCTTTAGTTAGCCGGGTAGCTTTAGCTGGGTGTATACTTTCTCATGTTTTCACCGATAAACAAGGGAAATCGACACGGGAGACCTTTTCCTCCTCAGTAGCGAGAACAGAGAGCCTAGTGGATTTCGAGTTGCCAAAAAAGAATAGAAAAAATTATATATAATATATTAAAAAAGAGGCTCCATATTTCATGTTACTTTATCAGAGAATAGGCTGAGAAATATTGCAAGGATTCAAACGCGGACACAATGTGGACTTTGTTGGGGTGTGCAATCGTATTTTACATACAACAGTGTACAGATTCTTGTTTATATTGCATTGTGTATATTTAATTGCTACCAGGGGTCGGGAATCCCTCATCAAACCACTGCGTGTTCCAAGAATAGCATTCTGATGTTTGCCCTTTCAGTTCAGTCGGACCCACTTTTGTGTTTTCCCAAGCCTTCTTTTTCCTGCTAGTATTCGGACTGTCGTATGTACTGTATATACTGTATAGGCATTCGTATTTGCAAATAAACCGCTTTATTATTAAACTTTCCTGTTGTCTGGAATTATTCGAGGTCCACCTCCTTTATATTGTTAAAAACCTACATTTAAAATCTGTTAAGATAATTTTATTGGTTTTTAAATCTGTAAACCTGTATATTTGTCAGACTCTTTGCAATCTGGTCCGGTGTTAACCAGTTGCAAAATTGCTGCTAAAACGGGTACATGCCTTTTTAGTTTATTTATTCATTTTTCCCCATCATCCAAGTTGGAATAATCTAGACAGAATTTGGGATCCAATATGGCCGCTCCTCCTAACACTGTATAGTTATAATGGAACAAACAAATGCAGAAAATGTGTCTTCCTCATCTGAAATACTTAGCAAGGAACTGAACAATGGCTGTTCTTGATGTCTTACTGTAATTCCGACTTTGTCTGGAACAGTGAACTTGGGTGACGCCATTCCCATCTCAGAGTTCAAACATCCGAGGTAAATTGTGACTGATGCTTGTGTTTTGAACGGTCCTTTTTCAGTATAGAAGATAAACCTCAGTGGTTGTGGAAAGGCAAAGTATTTCCTAAAATCGAGGTTTGAGCATTTAATCAGGTTTTATTGTGAAAAAGTTGTTGCTTTGACTCATTCGCACGTTTGAGTCATCCTTGTTTGTAAAGTCAGACATTAATATAAATAAAACAAAGTTCCTGTGAAAGTTTGAGGCCCAGAGTCGATGCAGCTTTTAACCTATTGTCTCAAGCGTGTATTTTTGATCCAATCCAAGCGCCTGGAATATGTCCTAAAGCAGTAAAAACCCTGCATCCTTGCAATGTGCATCTCGTAAAATTGACCACCAACAACCTTAAAGGACCACTCATAACTCTGCTTACATTTAAAGTCAATGTTGAAGCTTTTTCTTGTGAAAATGTGAAATAATTGTAGAAAATACAACTTTTGGGTGGTTATATGCACTCTTGCTCCAGCAATGCACCGATTTACCAATATTTTATTCACCAATGCATCCATTTACCTCTGCTGCTTTGATTCATTCATACATATTGGAGTAATCCTTAAATTTCCATTGAAAGCCAGTTGGACTTTCCTCATCTTGCCAATTTTACCTACATCTCCATCTATAAAGCGTAGTGCTGATCCACCAGACTAGCGGCAGCAGTAGTTGGCTAACACCAGGTTTGAACTGCTTGACAAAATCTTGAGTTACAGTTGACAAAAAAATAAAATACACAAAATCCAAACATAATCTGTGCACAACTATGCTGTGATGCTCCAGAAGAAAACGGTAGAAGCTTCTTAAAGAGACAGAGGCACATTTCAAAGCATCAGATTGATTGGGCAACAAAATGTGACTTTTAAAAGTTTAAAACCTCTTTGCTTTCAATCTCAAAAGGTAAATGACATTTATTGTGTTTAAAGTACTACATAAATAAAACACGGTGTGGTTCATAGGTTGTCTTCCTCTGACTGATCTTTAAGCGGAAAACTTTGGTCCGTAGATCTTTAAAGATAGGTAGGTATCCCTCAGGTGAATTATTCCCCGTGGAGCAGCCTGTGAGGCAACATGACATGGTGTGGCATAAACAGACAACAGTGCAAAAGGTTTCCAAAATGTTTCCTTTATTTCAACGCCAATAGAAACTTTTAGTGCAAGATCTTTCCTGCACACGGCATAATAAGTCTGACAATTCATAGACTCGTACCACAAATTATCAACAACATTCATTCACATTGTGCATCATTTCTAAGGCAACATGGAGGACCAGGCAAGCTTTTTTTCCCCCCTTACTACATCTGTGGCTGGTGGTTGAAGCAATTGCCAGTTTTTGTTTGTATTTTGTCTTGTTTTTTTTGCTGCAACATAGGTATTTTGTTTCTTCCCTTCTGAACAGTTTGTTTAAAGGCAACATGTTACTCACCGTGTTTGAGACGCACAAAAACAAACAGTTACAAATCACCATCATTAATCCTCCAAGTCTCCTGATCATCCTTCGGCATAAGCTTCTGATCAGCGCGATAAATCAGCAAACCCTTCATCGACTAATACGGTCTCAACCGTAACACTAAATTAAAACACAAAAAACAATAAATAAAACACGGGGGATCCAGTGTAAACATAAAACGCGTCCTGTATTATTCTCTGCTTTTCTAACTCGATGCGCAGCAAACTGATCCGAAATCAGCTGGGATAGTCCTAGAAAATCGGATATGTACAAATACCAAGGTAGAAAATACAGTGCAGTGCATACAAGAGCAAAAATCTTGTAGAGAGTCTCGAATCAGCAGGAGGCGGTTTGATTTTGTGATATATGCTTCAGCGAGGGTAGGCTCAGATTAAAAGACAAGAAGAGCAAAGAATACCTCCTGAGGTGATCGTCTTCCATGTAAGAATACTTATGGAAAACATATTCCTCATCCAACGTATCGACTCACGCATGCTTTTAATCCCCCATTCATTCCCTTTGCTTAGGTTTCCTGACCTCTGTTGAAAGTGTTCCTTATTTATACTTTTAGAAATTAGGTTTTTTTATAAATTAAAGAACTCTCAGCTTGATGAAAACATAAAAGAAACCAAAAGTGTCTAAAAGCAGTATAATCAATATACTTTCACCTCAACCGTCCTCTATAAACCTTTAAGGATCCTTTTCCTTCTTGTATTACATAACAAAATAATTATTAGTAGAAGTAAAATGTTTGGTCGAATGTTTGCGTGTGGTCATGAATTAGTGTAACTGAACATCCGCGTCACATCAGGTGACTTTCCTTGGCTTTTTAAAACATTGCAGTAAAAGAATGAATCTTTATGGCAGAGAGAAATAAAAGTTTGGCAAAAATAAAAAAACATGTTATAATTTGACATCAAAACTAAATTATTTTGCGTGTATCGTATGCAAAGCCTGGGTTCCTTCAATTTTACCTCAGAGATTGAGATCTTGATTTTTTTTCTTCTTTTTTTTTTTTAAAATAAAATTACTAGACAAAAAACGAAAAATCATATTTCAGAATCGGTCGTTTTCTTTCTTCAAATGTAAACCAAGAAGCACATATCCCAGCGTTACACCTGGAGTTGGCATAAATGCGTCAGTCTGATTGACCTGAGGGGCGTTCGGACAGCAGGACGTCTGATCAGCTGCCGGCGAGCTCCTTGCTGGGCTCAGCGGCGTCGGCGACCGGGACGTTGTAGTGGCGGTCGTCCTCCGTGACGAGGCACACGGACGGCCAGTCGTCCCTGTGGTCGTCCGGGTAGAAGGTGACGAACTCCTCTGTGTCGGCCTTGTACAGCCTGTAAACCTGAATGGTGCGTTGCAGGGCGTAGCCGAGCAGGAACATCTCAACCTGCGAATCAAAAAAAGAAAAAGAAAAGAAAAACATATAATTGTACGACTTAAAAAGAACCTGGACAAATGAAACGGCATCATGTTTAATCAGCTGCTCCAGCGAACGATAATTAGTGGGTGGGGTGCTACTGTTAAGGGTGGAGCTGGGAAAGCTTTTCTGTTCCAACAGCTCAAAAAAAAAAAGAAAGAAAATTACTTACTACGTAATTACGTAGTAAAAATCTATGTAAATCAACTCTGCTTTTGAGTGTATTCAAGTTTATCCAAAGTCTGGAAAAGTCCCAGGATCTCGTTTGTTGCTGAATATGCAAAACTAAGAAAAACAGAGAAGAGGCGTTTGTTTGTTCTACCTGTTCCAGCCCGGCGCCGATGCCCACATGCCTGAGGTGGTTGGAGAGGAAGGAGCGAGGACACCCGGACGAGTCCCGAGCAAACAGCAGCCAGCAGAAGAGGGGGACGTCTTCGCCCACCTGCATGAGCCGGTGCAGCTCCGCCGCTCGGCCCAGCATCAGCAGCTTGAGCGCCTCCAGCATACCGAGCTCCTCCTCTTCGCCCTGGAAGAGGCGCTCGCATAGCTTTTGTCGCTCCGCGGCGCTGGGACAGTCGGCAGCAGCCTGCCACTGAAAAATACATACATGCGTAAGAAAATGAAAAGAAAATGACCCTTTTCAGTATCTTCACTTATTATAGCGAAAGCATTTCTTATAATACAAAATATAGAGGAAGACGTGAACAGCTAAATCTGTGTTCCTGTCGTCTATCATCAGTTACTGATTCGCCAGCTCCTGAGCATCGGATTTCTTAACAGCATATCTCTACGCTTTAATCAACAATATTTCATTTACTGAAGATAAGCTAAGCCAAGGTTGCGCAACAGCAGAGGTGACTTTGAAACTACCTTAAAAAAAAAAACATACCTTAACATATATGGCTGCAATCAAACCAAAGCTCTGCGGATAATTATCAACACCCTGGTGTCTACAGCGAACTTAGCCAAGGGCTTTATCGTCATCTCTTTAGCTAATTTGAGGCAGGTACCGTTTTCCTGAGCATCTCTACGTAGCCCTTCAGCCGCTCAGCTGGATCTTCTGTGCCTTCGCCTTGCGTCTGCAGTCCGGGAAACTGCCAATGGCTTATCAGCCCGTCCTGGTCCTGCAGTATCTTTGGAAGCTGTGAGCAAACAAACAAGAAACAAACATAAAATGTTGAAAATGTGAACTTAAAACCTCAAAATATGTGATCTTTGAAATCATTTTAGTCTTAAAGCAAAGGAAAAGTCCATTAAACTACACAAAACGATAGTAAACTCCAATCTGAGGTAAACAACAACTAAATTTGAAACGCGGATGCTGGATTACTGGGCGGTGCTGCTGCAAAGACGTTTTTACAGCAGGTCGTTCAGCAAGGAAGAAGCCCGAAAAGCAACATTAATAGTAAAGCATGCACATGCGCTCACACCCTTTTTCTCTGGTGAAAGTACAATTAACGCAGCTGGAATGACTACCGTTGCAAGCCTGAGGACATTGTATATTCTGTGAAGTCCGGGAGAGAAGACCTGATTTGATGCAAGAGAAAACATTGTGCTTCACAATAAATCGTGAGCAACCGTGAACATTAAGGATGAAATGTTACTTAATGTTGCTTTTAAAATTCTGTAGTGATTCATCGCAAAGTCTTGATCTGTTAATTGCCAGTAATAAGCCGAGGTGCTTCAGCGATGGGTAGCTGAGGCAGGCTACAAAGTTATGGGTCAAATTTCCAGAAAACTGTTGAAAGAAGCTACTGGAAGGATAACCAGAACATTCGATCCATGTCATAGTAATGGCAGAGTAAAAGGCTAAATAACAGGTTACATGCATAGCAAAATCGTTTCACATTTCATTACTGACCAACTCCAAAAACACCTGAATCAAGCTAAGCAGAAGCCTGGTAACCAGAAATGCATTTGATTCAGGTGACTTGGATGAGGAATGCAGTGAAACTGGAAAAAATATAAGCATTTACCATTAAAACAGCCTCTTCCTGCAGCCACTGAGGTACCTGGTCGCTCTGGGACAGCACCTGGAACAAGGTGGCTCTGAGGGCGCAGTAGTTGTCCCCTCTGACTCTCCTCAAGTGGCTGAATTTCTCAGACATCTCTTTGTAGCCCTGCAGCAAAAAACCACAGGAAGACGTTGAGGCTACAGACGGAAACCAACCATCAATCTGAGACGTTTGGGGAAAAAAAGCTCAGACCTTTCTGATGAGAGCACTTTTAGCTGTGTTTCCTTTCCACTCCTTCTCGCTGTAGGACAGGATATCCACTGCTGGGGACAAACTGCAGCTGTCCTGCACTTTTGAAACTGGTGGGAGACAAAATTTCACATCAAATTTTAATATTTCTATATCAGTTTAAGGACTTTAAGGCAAACTGTGTAGTGAGAACATTTACTTTCTAGCTCAGATGTTGGTTGCGGTTGATGCTTCTGTGATGGAGCCAGCTCTTCTTCTCCTTGGTACAAGTCTTCCTCGCTAAAGGAAAACACATATTTAGATTTTTAATGAAGCTAAATTTCACTGACAAATACTCACGGTTGGATTAGTTTCCCCACACTTGTAGTAGGAAGGTGTTTTCTTTGCAGCAGGTGCCGTAGAGTATAATCTAGATTATCTAGATGCTAAAAATACACAGCACCAAAATAACCAGTGAGGTCCTGCTCCTTTAAGAAATTAGTGATATAAGAGTGGAGAAGCTAATTATTTTAAATAAAAGAGGAAAACATAAATATATATTAAACGTTTTTCAATTGCCAACATTAAAACAGAACTAACTAATGTTTAGTTCAGCAACCTTCACTTGTTGTTAGCTTTCAATAGTTCCTCTGATGGGGAACAAACGTCGCAACAGGAGCTTCCTTCCTGCCCTCAGAGCTCACTGCTTTCCCAATCTTGTCCAATTTCTCAAAAGTTTATAATATTTTTAAACCCAAAACCTATTTTGTATTTTACTCAGATCTTAGACGCTAGGCCAACAAGTTTTGAATAATTATGAACTAAAGGGGAAACGACACGTTGGTTTACCCCGATTCCCTTAAATCTACTCTAAAACGACGTTTCCGAAATGATTGAATGCTTCTCAACTACACGGCTCACTGGAAATGTTTTGTATCACTGGAAATGTTTTGGTATCAATTTAAAAGTTACACTACAGAGGTCTTAAAAGTGAACACTTATTCACCGAGTTAAAGTAAGCTAATGTATCACGCAGAGATAAAACACGGCAAATAAATGATTCCCGCCTAAAACAAAAACACTTTGTGATGGTAAACTCCCATTAAAAGAGTGCAGCTTCATACCAGAACATCTAGCAAACCAAAAGAGAGAGGCTCTAGCATTTTCTGCACCAAAATTCAGTCAAAAAAAACAACAACAACTTTTGTCCGGGTAAAATAATCAAATAGACAATTTTGGCACCATCTTCTAATTCTCCCTATTGACATTTTATTTTTCCCTGTTAGTCATCCAATCCAATCTAATCATAGTAATAACAATAACGGTTTCTCCAACAAAATACGAGTTAAAAGTACCACTAAAAAAAGAAATGTATAAAACAAACAAACATAGTGCATTCTGGGATTTAAAGTATTCAGACTTCCAGTCAGATATTGTAAAGGAAAAAAAAAAAAATGCAGTTTCTCAGAAGCCCATTGGCTTTTTGAGACGTCCATCTAACCATCAGAGCCAAAAGAAACCCGAATCAAATCACAGCGAGGGAAATACATTCATATAAAGTGACACTAAATGTCCTCGTAAAGCAAGAATATTTAGTTTACTACTGTACTACAGTCAGGAATCCCATCAGTGTGACACAATAAATTACAGGAGTGGAAATCTACACTAAATTTGTTTTCTTATCTTTCCTATTTTTGATATTTGCACTTAAAGCAGTGAAAATGATTGCAAATAGGACTATGAGCTTTAATTTGATTATTAGGACGGTTAGCTCATCCATTTCTGCATCTACAGCAGCGATTAAGGCCGTTTGCTAATGAAACCAGGTTTTGTTTAGCTCTGAGGTGATGGGACAACACGTGGAGCTAAATACAGGCGAAGCCTGTGAGAAAACCTGTTGAGACTTAACAGGTTAAAATAACCAAGTCAAACCTCAGACCTAAATTAAACAGAGAATATATGACAAGCCGTAGAAATTACAGCTCACAGATGCTCTCTACTACTCTGAGTTTTTGTTATCTTGTGTGGAAAAATCTCAGTTAATACGTGTGAAAAGTTAACGGAAAGCCCGACATACCCCAACAAGACCAGATGTAATTACAAATGGCACAAAAAAAAAAGAAAAGAAAGAATAAATGTTATTATTCTCCATTCTCTGTTTCGCATGAATGCCTCAAAATATCCTGAATCTTACTTGGACAAAACATTCAGCCGAGACCTAAACATAAAAGATGGAAAACATATCTTTACAGACCTGTCATGTGGAGCATCTTCCTCTTCTGCTGCCGGCTTATCGTCGCCCTTCAAGACGGCATTCTCCTCCTCTCTGGTCTCCTCCTGGATCTCGGCCTCAACTTGAGCAGCCAACGTCTCGGTTAAAGCACCCTCCACCTTTTCCCGATCGTTTTCTTTATCCTCCTCAAACTTCACCTCGTCCTCTTCAGTAACATTTTTTCCAGCTTCCCCCGCAGTGTCCTCTGCAGGACTCGAGCCGCCATTCTCTGTGGTTTCCTCCTGATCCGGCGTTGAGCTGCACAAACAACTAAAATATGTTCCTCTGTGTGAAATGCAAAAGTAACTGTAGAAGTTCTCGACTAAAAACGATATAAAAAGTTTGTTGCAGCAAGAAAAAGATGTCTGACGGTCTAAAGGGGTTTCCTGCTCACCCTAGCGGCTGCAGAGAGGATTACCAAACGCAAACCCTTAAGTTCCTGTAAACATCTGTCATGTTTTCATACAACACACTGCTGACCTGTCCTTGGCCTCGGCCGCCGAGCCGACAGAATCGGCTTTCTCCCGAGCGTGACCGACTCCGGAGGGCTCCGATCCAGATGAAGGTGGCTGAGAGATAACATGGCTCTCGATGTCCGCGTCTGAATCCGCAGAACTGCACACAGAGCACGGCAAACATTATTGCAATCTGGGCACTTATAGATATGATTTAGGCGATCAATCATTGACGTGGGCGATAAACATGGGACAGCGAGGGGAAATATCGTGAGATAAAAAAGGTCTGGTAACGAGGTATGAGCAGTTGTACGGCAACATAAAGATAAAACCACCATAATTCCACTTTGTCTATGTTTCCACAT
This sequence comes from Orestias chungarensis, assembly GCA_032876305.1. Taxonomy (NCBI): domain Eukaryota; kingdom Metazoa; phylum Chordata; class Actinopteri; order Cyprinodontiformes; family Cyprinodontidae; genus Orestias; species Orestias chungarensis. Next base: position 3,035,517 of record JAVLVB010000491.1, on the reverse strand, counting down.
TTTGCATTAAACAGCAATAAATTATAATATTCAAGGCAATAAATAGAAACCAGGGAAAAATAAATTAAAGTCCATGTCCTCATGTTGAAGCTCAAATAAACAAGTTAACCTTTAATTAAACTTTTTAAAAAGGATTTTTTAACCTCACTAGCTTGTTTTTTTGTAGTTTTATTGTTTTTTTTATAATTATTAGTGATATTTTTTTGGAGCGATCATCAGAAAGAAAGAAGTCCCTAAATCAGCGGATAGCTGAGTCGCAATCCAGCTTCTCTAAAAATTTAGCAGAGACAACTTAAAGCTTGTTCAACTCCCAGAAACTTAAGCAAGTGAAGGGTAAGCCCACTGTAATACCCAATTTTAGCTGCTTAGATGATTTTCGGCTGAAAATGTTCAAACAATTGGGATAGAAAGAAGTGTTAGCAGATATTAACAGACTATTACTGCTGATATCCAGTTAGTTTGTTGCTTTTCTGTGTGGCGTCTCCTTTGCCAAGTCCTAATCCATCAGATCAGCTAAAAAACAAACAAACATTCAACTATATCTGATGGTGCTGCAGGCATTTGTTTTCAGCCCACCTGAATATATGCTTGAGTCAGATTTGATATTAGAGGTATGCTTCCACCATCTTCCACCACTTTTTGCCTATGGACAGCTCAACTCAGTCCGACTGGATGGAGAACGTCTGCGAGCAGCGCTCTGAACCTGCCCCCCGTCATGTCTCAGCACACCACCTCACACTCTCTCACGTTTGTTTTCACACGTACGTAGCTTGTGGTAAACCGTAAATGTTACTTCTGATGGGGTTTCTTGTTTTCTCAAACATTTTTTAAAAACATAACCTCAAAATTCTGCACACTTTTTCTAACAAACAAGTCTAAAAGTTCTAATTTAAAACCTGGTTATATGGTTTAAAATCCCAACATGACCTAAATGATGAGTCTTGGTCCCATGCTCCCAACGATCCTCCCTCCTGTCAACCTACCAGCTGGGAGCCTCGGTGTTTGTCTCCCTGCTCACCGCAGAGGTGGACGCCTCCTGAGCGCTTGGCTCTGACGACTCCTCGTCGTTCTGTGTGAACGCCTCTGACGGTTTGGCCTCGGCAACAATAGCATCCTCTCCAGAACCGGCGTGGGAACCGCTTGCCATGTCGTCCTCGGTTGTTGAGTCGATCTCGGGAGGGGGAGGGATGGATTCTGGCGAAACGAGGTCCGACGCTTTCTCCTGCGCTGTGGTCGGATCATCTTTTTCTTCGGCTTTTTTCTCCTCTCCGTCAGCAGCCAAAGCTTCCTGGCTAACCGGTGTGGACGAGTCTTCCCGCAGCTGGTTTAAAGTGCATGGATCCGCGGTGGCATCGTTCTTTTCCACCTCTTGTGCTCCGGTGGCGCTTTCTTTGCCAGGAGAAGAATCCTTCTGTAGATGCCCATTTCCCTGAGTGTTGTTGGGCTCCCCGTCTTTGCTCCGACGCATCTGCTCGCCGCTTCCCACCTTCTTGGGTTGCTCGCACACGGCGCGCCTGTAAGACATGGAACGGAATGAGAACGCAACAACATAAACACATCTGAAAACCTCTTCAAAAGGCGAGAACAAATGAGCTGCATGAGCAAAACGCGCGAGGATTCTCCCTAAACCGAAGGTGGAGAGGAAGTAAGAAGCCTATGATGAAAGCAGCCACTTTTTAATGATCATCTCTTGATATTTGTCACCGGTTCGTGAAATCACACGGCATTTTCTTGTTGACAAACCCTATAAGGACACGTGGAAGTTCCCCCGTCCCCATATGATGCCACTAAGAGGAGTTAAAAATCTTTTTGTTGATGCAAACCCCATCCCACGGAAACCACGAGGGGAAATTTGCCTTATTCATTTATTAGTTGGCCAAATCTTAAAAACGGCTTTCATAATAAGACGCTGGGTCTTTCATGTTTCCAGACCAGCCACGTCTTATAGATTCATTCTTTTTGTGTTTTGTTTTGCAAAGCGTTTACCAGATTTTTCCGAGCAGACGCTGCGTCTCACCTCATGTCTTCGCCGTCTTCGGGGCCACAAGCGCCGACCTCCAACCTGTCACCGGTGCTCGACGTCTTGGAGTCATCCTTCAGCAACCCATGGCGTTCCTCGAGGCTGCCGCAAGGACTCTCTGCCTCGCAGAAACAGTTCCCCATCTGCAAACGGGCCGGGATTGCCAGGAGAGTCCGTTACAAATGGTTCCAGGCCTCAGGAAGCCGCCATGATGCTCCTTCTGTGAGCGTGGAGTCACCTGAGGGCAGGACGTGAGGCATAATGAGAGATGGAACGAGTGACACAGCAAAACACTGTTGCGGTTACAAACTAATAAACAAGCAGGATGTTTCCTCCGCCCCCAGCTTTCTATAAACTTTTGAAGAATAAATTTCACACATCAGATTATTTAGTCTCATAAAAGCAGGCAGAAATGTAAAACCGTACTTTCCAAGCATCCTAATAATAAGTAAATATTCATATCGCTGTTTTTCCTCAACTCATCTTTTAGATGATTGCGTCACCTCCTCAGGAGCCAGGAACCGGTTACTAACAGGTTCAGTCAGGTTTTCAATTAAGGAAACGACAGGAAACACGCAGAGTGGTGGGTCACCAGCACCAGCGTTGAGAAACACTAATATGATCGGTAGCAATGATTTATTAGATGAAAACTCACTTCCTAAACACATCTAGTTGTGTTGATTTAGCCAGGGTTGACTCATCTATAACCTTTACTTTTAATTTACCTTCGATAACGAAGACTGAAATATCGGCGTTGTGTCGTCCGATACATCACCAGCACAAATCAAACTGACTTGTATCACTTTAGCAGATTGGAAAGGGTTAGATTAAGTGAAAACAAAAGTTAAACACGGTGTTTACTTATATATTAGACGTTTCTCAAAGAAAGAATACGTGAATAAAACAAATATGACATATTTGCAATGACAGCGTGGATCAAATGCTAAATAGGGCTGCTTCTGTTTGAGTAGCTTTTAGGCGTAGGCCGATATAATCCAGTATTTGTTTTTTCTGGCTGATATCGAACCGATATCTGATATGAATATCGGATCGGGACGCCCCCAACAAAGTTAATGCACATTTAAACCTACGGGAATGATTGATGATTACTGCATAGCAAAAACAAGTCTGTAAAAAAATAAGAACACCATCTCAGACACAAGCAGCCGTAACGGGTTTGGCTCTCATTTAGGAGCAGGGTAAGGCAGCTCAGGCTAGAGCCGCTGCTCTGCCGCATCGAGAGGACACAGTGGAGGTGACTGGAGCATCTGCTGCTTTAAGACCACCTCGGCGCAGCAGGAGGAGGCCAAGAAGAAGGGTGGGGGACATGCTGGATGTTCCTGGGAGCGCCTTGGGAAGTGGCTGCGGGAGAAAGAATCCTGGATCCGATGACTGGATAGACAATAATCAGGTTTTATCAAAAACAAAAGCTAGAGGCTCCAACCCAAACTACTTTCTAACACTTTTAAACAAAATGACACACAACGCGTTTTACTTCTGATTCATGGCCATCCGGGTCCCGATCATAACTATTTAAACATAAAAAGTCCATGGAGGAGGAAACACAACCAAAGATGATACTACTTTATCTTTGCCCTATACACATTTAAATATATAGTTGATCATTTAAACTTGAGAGCTGCATGTAAGCAGCTGCGTCAGACTCCAAACATGCCTGACTCTAGTTTATGTGCAGGAATTTAGAGAAAAACAAAAACACACCTGCTAAAGCTGAGCCTTATTGTTTACATCAACACCAGGAAGTAGCATTCATAAACAAACTCCACGTGTAGTAAAACTTTCATTAAAGGCGAACGTACCTCGTTTTATTTTTATTTTTTGTTGTTGTTTCAACATAAGATATAAACTCCAAAACCCCTTCAACTGACGAAGCCTCGCAGTTTTTCTTTCACTTTTACGGAAGCCGAGTTAGCCACCAGGTCCCGGCGGCTAGCTAGCTAGCTAGCTAGCTGCAAACCTAAAACACGGCCACGCGTGACAGCAGCTCATCCGAAGCGCCGCCGCCACCGTCGGAGGCCTTCGTCGCCGCCGTGTCACCGCGGATCATCCCGGGAAACCACCGCGTTCCGCCGTTTCTCGACCCCAGCATCTGTTCGCGATGTGATCCCTAGCTTAGCTGGGAGCAGCGGGTGACGCCGCTCGCGACGGAGCCGATTCCACTCGCCGGCTCTTTGGAAACTGAACTTTCTCAGATGGAAGCTGATTTTAAAAAGCGAATGGGAAAATAAATCCCAAGTCTGAGAACCTGTTTTTACTACTTATGGTTATAAACCGGATTAGGCTTCTTATGTAACTTTTAAAACATATATATATATATATATATATATATATATATATATATATATATATATATATATATATATATATATATATATA
>JAVLVB010000491.1:2974940-3031000 GCA_032876305.1 Orestias chungarensis | reverse complement strand
CTTCATTTTGTAAGTCACGTTGGATAAAAACATTTGCTAAATGCAAAAATATACATTCTTTAAGCATGTAAACTGTCATCTGCATTTACTGTTCATTAGCGGTTAAAGTCTAACAGTGTCAGCTCCTTTTTTCTGGTCTGAAAATGTCTAAATTGAAATTTTACTGGAAAAATGTTTAGATCTGTTCTTGTTTTGTTGTATCCAAACTAGAAGATTTGTAATATAGAGTAAAATCAGATAGAAATAAATATATCTTAATTCCTTTTCTATAGTCATGAAAGTTGTAATAGTACTGTTACCCTAGTACTGTTTCAATATTTTGGTTCATAGTTTTACAAAAGCATATGGTTAGCATTTAAAAAGGAAAAAAAAAAAGTAATAATACTTCAATTATGACACAAAAATCCAAGAGGAATTGAAAATGAGGCTTCCTGGAAGCAGAGCAGGAGTAACAAGACAATGAGGAAGTTTATGATATTGATCAAAAAGGTTAAGAATCATATCTCTAATTCCAGCATCTACCTACCTGGTTTTCTAACCATAAGAAATTTTAAAAAGAGCAATAAAAACTAACAAGGTGGATTAGCAGTGCTTGCCAGTAACTGGGGTTATCATCCAGGTAATGTCACTAATAAATATTGTCTTTGCTGCTGAGCATTCATTTTGTTACGACAGTCCTGTGACTATCATACATCAAAAGTCTTTGATCAGAGGCCTATTAAGATTCATCGCAACGCTGACTGCTACCTGAGATCCTTCCTGTCTACAGATCAACGAAATACGACGACTCTTAAAAAAAATACTTGGATGATACAAGCCGCTGTACCTATTTTATGTTAGTCTGGATTACACAAACAAAAGATTATGTTTTATGAAGAAAAGTCTCTTTATTCCTTAGATTTTTAAAAATCTGAATTAGTAAAGCATGACATTCATTATAATTATTAAAACTTGATGGTTCTGTATCAACTAGTAGCGTTGATGAAAGACCTTGTTGTAAAATTAAAAGTGATAAGACAATCCTGAGAATCCTCTTAAGACTGCTTTTCAGTCAGAGGGTTAATTTGCCTACAGCCATTAGCATCCTGAATAATATGGGTGACATTTGAATTCCCCCTTAAAGCTTATGAATGTTTTTTTTTTGTTTTATTGAATTTGAATAAGAAAATATTAGTATTCAACACATCTGTGAGGGAGCCAGAATTTCCAGCTCTTTTGACTGAACTGAGTTAGATAACTCGGATCTCGGAAATGGGTCGAAATTCCCATCACTACAACGCTCTGTGAGAGAGCATGACGTCATAGCCACGCACGCTGCCGTCGACCAGCGCCCGTAAGTCCCGCCTCCTCTCAGCAGCCAGTTTGTTGTTTAAATGAAATGGAAAATAAACGCAGGAAAAACACAAATATGTAAGAAAACAAACAAAAACAAAACGTTTATGTCTGTCAATTAACATTAATTTCTGATCAGTTATTCAGTACCTTAATTGATTTTTCTATCAAAGATAGATCAGTTCCAGAGATAATACTGCTCTGTTAAGGATGGGTCTTACATAATCAGGATACTTGCTTTTTTTCCAGGTAAAATGGAAGGGTAGGGAAAGAAAACAACTAACATACAGTAAACATCTCGTTTTTTAATATCAATTTTTTTCAAAATATCTTAAAAAAATAATTGAAAATGCACAATATTTACATTATTCACTTCAACCTTATATCAGTTCTGTTCATTAAACTCTTTAAATCCCACTTAGACCAGTTCAAGCATTGCTGTCGATCAGATTGATGTGTTAGATGTTCCTCAGCTCCTCGATGTGATTGGTCAGTACTTGTGGCAGCCCCAGCTCAGAAACTAGATCAACACAGCACTGAACAAGGACGTCCAGACCTTCATGAGAACCGGGGGAGGCGCCACCAGGCACAGAGGGGCTATTCTGCTGACAATGAGAGCCATCTGAGTCCATTTCCTGTCCGCTCCTGCAGCATTCCGTCTCGCCGCTGCAGCCGGGAGCCGACGGTTTCACCTCCAGGTCCTCCATGCTCTCCGAGACGTCGCTCACGCTCGGAGGGGGATTCTCCACGGCTTTCCTGATGCTGTCGATGATTGCCTCTTCGTGCGACGTCACCTGTTGTAGGAGGTCGATCACGGCGGGGGGCACGGGCTTTTCTGGATGCTGGATCTGGCACCAGCACCACAGGGCGCTGTCACCGGACACACAAAGAGGACACAGTGTAGATGCACAATCACACAAAGAACCGAGCAGTGCCAGTGTGGGAAAACAAAAGACACTCAGGAAGTTTCTAAATACAACAAGAAGCGTAGGCTAAAGAGACACGGTTATGCTAGGTTTACATCCATCCGCCTTCAGTAGGAATGAAATTACTATTTGGGGATTTAAATGATTTATCTAAATAATCCTTTTCCCTGGTGAAATGATTATCAAAGAATTTCCGTGTGGGACTCCCAAGTCACAACTCAAATTTATGCACATTATAGATACACAGACCAACTGACATTCAGATCCTTTACCCAACTTTAGAGGAATGACAAGTCTTTAGGCCATCAAAAAGATTCTCTAAACAAAAACAAAGGATTTTTTCCATTTATTGTTCTGTTTACCTGGTACAGAACCGGGTTTTTGCCGGGTTCCTTCACTTTTAATACAGTCCAGTTAAGGATTATTATTCAACACATATCCGACTTTGTATCTGCAGTGTGAACAACAGATTTGTGCTACTGTCGCATACAATGCTAATTCAGTTTTTGAAGCGTCTGCTGTCGGAAAGGTCATGTTACATTTTATTCAACTTTGGCTTCACCAGCAGGCATCATAACTCTGCACCAGAAGAAGCCCAATATGGTAAAACTGGACCTAAACAATGGCTTCAGCAAGCAGTGCTGAGGTTGGCTTTCTTCTTTATGTTATTATGATCAATGATTTAAAATAAAGCCCCAGACGACTGCATCCATTTGCATCCGTAAAAACTCAGACCTGCTGAGTGACGTCTACGTTCTTCTTCTTATATCTAACGCAAATAAAACCATATATCAGCAAAAAATAAATTAAAAAAAATCAGAATTAAGCATCTAAACAGACTAGCCTGCTCTTTCTTGTGGAAAAAAATGATTTGGTCTAAGCTAAAAAGTTTAAAGCTTCTCCATCTTGTGTGTAAAGAACTAGCCCCGCAGCATGATGGTGCCACCACCACACTTTAAAAGTAGTGTACATTTGAAGGCGTCTGCCTGGCTCTTTTGAACATCCTTCTTGTTATTGTGGAGCGTTATGTTTTATCTGATGAATGAGTGGTTATGACAAATTTAAAGCCAATCGGGTTTATTTTTCCTAGGATGCTAAACATCTGGTTCTCGAACTGAATTGATATCCTTAAAAAGAAACTAAAATTTGATTTCGAAAGGGATAAAAACAGTACCAGTAAAAACCAACCATTTTAAAGAGATGATTGGACATAAGTAAACTTCTGACCATAACTTTACTTCGTCTATTCCGACAGAATATTAATTTTTATAGTCAGCAGTGACTCTTTGTTTTTGAGCTGAGTCTGCGCAGAATAATGGAAAAGTCCGGGTCGACAGGAGCATTCGGGAACTTTCGGGGAACGTTCGGGGAATCTAACGAACCCCGTCTATAACGCGTGTGTGTGTGTGTGTGTGTGTGTGTGTGTGTGTGTGTGTGTGTGTGTGTGTGTGTGTGTGTGTGTGTGTGTGTGTGTCTGTGTTTAATATCTGTACCTCACGATACCTTTGAGGCGACCCACAGCCACAGTTCGAGCCGCTCCTTCTTCTACCCCCATGTTGAACCCCACCTGAAGCGAAGCATCCTCCCCGGCATCGACTCCGTCCACATAACCGTCCTGTTCAACAACGACAATCAGCAACAGACCAACGGGTTTAAAGACCGTGGAGGCTAGCTTCACCCTGATTCGGTTCTTCATGTTGGTCGTCCACTCTTTACTCTGTAAATGAAGGTCGTCCGCATCCTCGTCGAACACGTCTTCACCGCCGAACGACGCCGCCTTGACCCAAGACATGGTGAACTCAAGTGAAATGCGATAAACTGTAAACGTTTCCGTAGCAACCGACGTTCCGTTGTGGAACGGCCGGACGGAACTTTCGGCTGCCGTACACAGGCAAGTGACGCCATTAGTAGTTTTTTAGTTTTTTTAAATACCGCCCCCTGCTGGAGGGGAGTGCAGAGCCAGACTACAGTGTATTGTTTTGCTTTGTAATATGAAATATAATAAAATATGAGATAAAATGACATAGTATACTATAATAAATTATATATCATAACGTCGTATAAAATAACATAATATATTTGTAAAGAACATTCTGATCTGTGTAGTTATTTTATATGACTTTTGTGGGTTTTTTAAGTTTTATTATTTAGAACTTTGTATCTTGAAGTTTGTTTTAAGCTGCTGCAATTGCACTATAAATAAAATCTATTATGATTATGATTATTATGATGATGATGATTATAATGTAACATATCATAAAATAGTATAGCACAATATGATATATTCTAGCATAGCATATCAAAAGAAAACATAACATTATATATATATATATATTTTTTTTTTTCTTTTTTTTCTTTTGATATGCTATGTTAGATTATATCATGTTGTATTATACTATTTTATGATAGTATAGTACAACAATAAAACAACTAATACAATTTAATATCATACATTGCTTGAATTTTTCCAAAACAAAATCTGTACATCTTTACTGAAAGTGTTAAATGTAAAGTAATAACCATTGGACACTTGTTCTGTTCGTGCCCTGTTATCAGCTTCTGCATCGTTTTTCACACATCTGACTGTAAATTGGGTGTATGAAACATTTGACCTTTGCCTGACCCCGATGCTCTCCAGGATTTGAAGGTTATCTCCATGTGGACTTTACTGTCTGTTAATATCTAGTGATTTTGACCAACTGATCATGATGTTTTTCTTTTTTTCTTTTAATCTCTTCGTGCCTTTGTTTTGTAACTTTTGTTTTCTTTTTGTAGTTGTATGTGTTCATAGTTTGTATTCAGTTTAGCATATTCTAATTAAAAATTGTAGAAAAAATTAAAGTAACCGTTTGCCAATGTGCCTCCAGTAGAAATTTCTTTTAATTTTAAAAGTTGTTTTTGATGAAAAAGATCTTTGGAAATGAATTTTTAATCCTAAACTCTTTCAAAACAGCCCAATTTTCACTAATCTCCCATGATTTTCTTTGCGGTAGCATTGAAATGTATGGATTACACCAGAACCCATCAATAAAATAAAGTGTCAAAATAAAATATTAAAACAAAAATTAATCTAACTGCATTTCTTTTATTTTTTTGACCACGTTTTCTGAATAATCTAAAACTCAGTTGAAGTTTCGTTTTTACTGTTTAACGAGCCAGTTTAACATTGTGACCTCTGTCTTGCTGCAGAGTTTATTTATGCTTTAAAAATATTTGAAATATTTTTTTTGCAGTACACACATAAAATCTGTAAGGATAATCTAAACCTGTTTCTAATTTTTGTTTATGTGACTGTTAATCCCAGATAAAACCTGCAGGAGACGCTACAGCTTCACTTTAAAATATGAATGGGCTCCAGGTTAATCCATCATAATTTTATGTTATCTCATGTTAAATTTTTAAGTAATATATGCCATTTTTGTAAAATCCCGCCCAAGTTTAGTGCTTATTTCACGTTAAAATACTGAAATATTGTCTTTGAAGGTATTTATGATTTATTAAAAGGTAATTTCTCACACTTTTAGCAGACACAGGACCATGACAAGGCACACATACATATTTCGTTATACATAAACAGGACAAATATACATCTTTAAAAGTATGGGATTAAAATACCATCAATTAGTTAATAAAAAAATAAAGTGTGCTGTGTAAAATAAATTCCAATTCTAATCAAATTACTTTATTTTGTTTTATTTATTTGTAGTGTGAGGCAGTAAAAAAGTACATGAACAATAAATGTCAGAAATATAAAGTAAAATTCAATGATTTTTTCTTTGATATGCTGCAACAAAACATACTTCAGGTAAAAAATCGTTTATAGCTTTATTTCTAGGACGTTTGCAAAGTTTGCAAGAAAAAAAAAAGGAAAAAAGAAAGGAATAACAAATAAATTGACCATATGTTTCCATAATTAATATGCTGTTAGATCATCAGGACTCACTGAAATAAATAAAAGGTCTTTTCTGGCAGCTCAAATCACCGTCCAGTGCATCTTCACACTCTTCTGCTTAACTTTTCAAAGCAGAGAAATGTCATCTCTCAACACAAACACATTATTCACTCATCAATAATGCATCTCGGCACCTTATTTCTCACTGTTGAGTAGAGAGAAGAGGGGGGAAAAAAACTCTCCCTTGTTATTTTTTAGATTTCTCCTTCTTCATGCAATGCTTTTTGTGCAAAAAAAAAAAAAAAAAAAAAAAGCAGACACTAGAGACAGTGGACGGAAGTTAAAAGACATTTCACCTTGGTGGAGTGCATTTGCAGCTGCGTGGACAACAATGGCCCTGAGAATACAAGGAGGCCACAGCGGAGTTGTCCCTGTTCTGGAAATGGAGTCGGCCCGCAGGCCTGGTTCGCGGCGGACACACCTTAAAGTCCACCCTCCCCCCCCACCACCTCACACACAACTCTGCTTTGCTCCTGAGAGTAAAAACAAGCAAGCCGGGGCAATCACCTGACACATTTCCATCCAATTTCCACAGCAGAATGTGTTCATTTTCAGCCTAATGGCATGTCATTTTGCAGGAGCCTTTGGTCAAGAATTAATCCTGGAATCAAAACAGATTTTCCGGGGAGCAATCTTCCATCAAGTATTGATTTTTTTACACTCACGGAGCCTGTACTCCCTAATTTAACCTGACAGCCAGCAGCACAATGGACTGGGAGCACCTTGGTGTCTCGCAGAGGGAGCTCTCCTCCTCCTTTTGCTCTCCGTGAACTGAAAAAGAGATTGGGAAGGGGGTAAAAAGGACTCCCAGATGTCTAAAACAAAGAGCATTGCTTACAGAAAGCAGAGATAAAGCTTCCGTCTCTCTGTTTTATCTTTAATTATGTTTTCAAGGGTAGTGCAACTTGGGCAGGTAAAGGCTGAAAGGAAAAAGGAGAGAGTGTTCTGGGGCCATCAGCTATCATTATGGGCCTGTTGACATCTCCCTGTGTTTGAGTGATTCTCATCTGTGATTTCCCCCGGCCATTTTCCACAGATGCACCAAGAGGGGTTTCATCATGGCGCCATGAAAATGGCCCAAAGTGTCCGCAGAAGCACTCGCTAATAAGAAAGCAAAGATGTGTCCAACCATGTCACACCTCTCTCCCGTCCATATCTGCTCTCTTAAAGCCTTCAGATATGCAATCATTCTCTTTTGCTCCCCTTCTTTTGCTCCGTCTCCCGCTCTGTATGGGCTGTAAGTATACTATACCCAACGTTAGAGGTCAGCAGGATGAGAGGATGATGGAGGGCAGGGCCGGTTATTTTACTCCAGCTCTTAAAGCAGCAATGACCCGTGAGCAGCAGAGTTGCACTTTTGCCAAAAGGTTTTTCATGCGTTGCTTACAAACTGCCTAACAGGAGGGAAACTATTTCAGTTTTTATCTAGTGCTCTTAACTCCTGATCAACCATTTCAGACAAAAAAAAAAAATGTACAGGGTTATTTCTCTTCTGTGATTTTTATGAATTTCTTTGACCCATTTCAGGTTGTTAAATAATCAATGACTTTCCTGAAGTGAGATTGATCCATGCATACATTTCATTCAAAGCTCTTGTTACCAAGGATAAATGACTTATTATTACGTTGGATTAGCTTTTTACCTTATTAGTCTTGATTGATGCATTTTTTTTATTACTTTTATGGAGAAATGGGTCGGTCTGGTTGTGGCTTGTGGTTTAGCATCAGTGCACCCTCTGAAATGGGTTTTTCTAAACTGTAAAAAAATGTAAAGAGCATTAAAAGGGATCACCTTAAAAAGGTAAATAGAAGATAAAGGGTTTAACGAGATAAGACCGACAGCTTTTTAATAGATTTACTATTAAGGAAAGATCAGTCAAACAGTTTAAATGTGAACGTCACACCAACATATAATGAACCGGTGGAATATCTGAGTGAGGGGCTAGATTATAATGTGAGGTTTTCATGTTCTAATGCAAATATTTAGGATAAAAGTATTAACAAAATCGTGGTGCTCCTTGGTTCAGTTGGGTAGAAGTTAAAGCCAGGAAAAATAATTTAAACGATTTAAAGAAAGGATCATTTGAAATTCTACAGTTTCCTTCCTCTTTTGCTTGTTCTCCGTCTCGCTCAGTCCAATAACAAGAGAAAGGATTGTGTGTTCATCTATGAAACATAAAAAACTAACCGAATGTAAGTAAGTGTCTTACTTGCTACAAAGCACCAGACAATATATTTGCAGGTAGGTGTGCAGATTTTGCAGTTTTTGTTGTGATACAAAAAAAATTTAAAATAAAAAAATCTTTCAGTGTGAATTGCGAGAAAACACAGACATCAAACCCTAAAGACATGCATTCGAAAAACCTCTTGCTGCAAAGTTAAATGGACTATGAGCAAATGCAATCAGCTGCTCAAGTCAGACAGGTGTCTCTGTAAAGAGCCGGGCTATTAACTCCTCTACCTGCAAATACGTCACTGTGTGTCATTGCTAATAATGCTGAAAGAAGATATAAAGACGAAAAAGGCAACCGTGAAAGCAAAGGGGATCATATGCATGGCCAAGCTCGAATGCATGTATGGATTGGTAATTGCACCCCAAGAGGCATCCGGGTGTGTAGAGCAGCAAAGTGGGAGACGCCTGAGCAGCTCGGGGCCTCGCACTGAGCGTGGCAACATCTCAACCCTGAGAAGGAAGTGAAAAAAAGAAGCCGGAGAAGCGGAGGGTGAGGGATATACAGACAGTTCATTTACCCAGAACATCAGGCCTGCCGCGCATTGTCTGAAAGATAAGGAAAGCAAATGCTTCATGCCTGATGGAAAACAAAGGCAGCAATTTAAAACCATCTGCATCCAACACGTGCACTCTCTTCCTTCACCCTTCTGTTTCTGTGTCCCGGCTGATATTGAAACATAATCCATTTGGAGCGCCGACATGTCATTATATTTCCACCCGGCCTCCCCTTCTTTCCATCCTGGACAATTTCAGGAGGCTGCGGGTTGAACGGGAATGTTTCATTTCTACAAGTCAGACGTTTGGATTGTTCAAGGAAAACACAAACAGAAAAACAAAACAAAAAGTGGAGTTTAGATCCTTAAAGTGAGCTTAGCCGCTCCTCTTAGCTTCTGCAGGTTCAGGAGGGGAAAAAAATAAAAAATCCACAATAAATCACAAAGATTCAGAGATCAAAACTTGTCTTTACTGCTCTGCTGTCTTCCCCAAAAACATCATTCATCACAAAGGCTTTGGTGCAGCCCTCAAACTACTGTAGCTCTCAGATCTCTGATAAGTAAAGATAGAAAGTGTAGGATTTCCAAGACACAGAGTTTTTAAACTTAACTTTATGCTTTACTTATAGATTTTTTTTCCAGTATTTTACGCTGCATTGAAGCAGGTTTGCTTTGTTTAAATTCTCAGACACTATCTTTCTCTGTCACTTGGAGAAACATTTCACCCGCCTGGCCTGCTAGCGATCACGTCTTTCAGTCTGCACCCAAGCAGCTGTGGCTGCAATATAGCGCCCCAACATCAGTGTGTGCATTTCTGCCTTGCTTTTTGACTGGATACAGGTGGTCTATCAAGTAAAGGCCATTTATCTCTTCTTGAGATCTAAAAAGCTGCTTGAAGCCTTCAGATGCAAGAATTTAGTTGTTTTTAAGACCTCCATAAAGGTACATGCCAAGCTCAAGCCGTTTAGGAAGTTCACCCTGATAGATAGCAGACTGTAAGATGCAAGATGTCTCCAAAATCCCTAGAGTGTCACAGGGGGTGCAGCAGACCTTCATCTAATATAGGAGTGAATGCTTCTACATTAAGAGAGAGGATGCATAAGTTTAACTTCAAGGGTAAATTGAAAAGTTTAAATCCGAAAAACAAAAAGCCCGGACCAAAATGTTTATGATGCCGCACTCTGATTGGCTGAGACTGCTCAAAATCCCGGAGAAGCTTCTGGAATCTTCCCCTCCGAGTCTGCTTCGGTCGAGGTAAGACGGCTCCGTGCTGTATCCGTTAAATATGGTGTATTGCTGTTTTATTGGCCTTAGATGTACCCAGAAATGGTTACCGTTATTTAAGTTGATGTGTGTTTATAGAAAAGTGGGGAGTTTCATACGTTTAGCTTTCTTGAAATGCTTTTTTTTAGCCTGCTAGCTTGATAAAAAAACCCAAACATGCACACATCTGAGGACAATTCAGAGAGACCAGTTTTACCATGGGTATCGGTTTAATCTAAAGTGCTGGACTGTGGGAGGAAGGCAGAGTACCCAGAAAGGACTCTCACACGTGCAGGGAGACCGTAAACCACCGTGCTGCCCTTTTATCAGAATCAGAGTTATGTTAGATGAATGGCCCTTGGTAAAATCCTCCAGTTGTTTTTATTTTTTAGTTTTGAGTAAAACCTGCTGCTTTATATTTAAGTTACTCAAAGAGGAAAAATCTATTCTATGATTTTGAAACTCAAACTCATTTCTGACCTGACGCTTAAAAATACTTCACTTTTCAGAGTTGTTTCGTTTAACTTGCGCCTCCTTTGACGGAGTTTAAAAGGAGTCGTCCGATAGCAATTTCAAATCTCAGCATATAAAGTTTAATTTCACTGCTTTCCTTTCAGATTTTACATGCGTACTTGAAGACAAATATGTGAGCTTTTCTCTTTCTTAAACTTTATTTTCATTTTTGCAATAACTAAAGTCATTTATTTTTTTTTCTTTTGCTCACATTCTCCCTCCTCTGGTCCGACAGTTTTGTTCTTTTTTAACATCTCAATCTGTGTCATTCCAATTATTAAGTAAAAAAGAACGAAACAAAGATGAAGACGCTTTGTAATTTTGACTCCATTCACTTTTTATTTACCAATCTGAGAGATGCATTCCATGCAGGGACGAGGTGACAGATAGGTGAGGTTCACTCCGCTGTAGATTTTGATCATTTCAGTTGATGAAATGCTTTAATTTGAACAAATTCTTGACAGGGGAAAGTATGAGGAGCATCCGTTAAAAGATGGATTTTAACTTTTGGTTGGAAACTTTCAATTGTGCATAGATGAGGGGAAAAACTTTTTCCCTCTTAGCAGATTTATGACTGATAAAAGTCTCCACACATCCACACAGAAGCGCCTCTTTATTCAGGAGCTCCGTCGTGCTGATGGAGAGCAAACTTTCCTGCCAGCATCACAAACACTTTCAGACAGCCGATGCGGGTCAGGAGCTCGCGTCTGCACAATTACATTGTTAATGGGAGAGACAATGAGAGGGGCTACGGACGGAAAAAAACAAAAGAATACCAGATAACTGACGGTATCTCAAGCCGTCCGCTGCAAAATATGCCCGGCGTTTTTGAAACAAAGCAAAAAGAGAGAGAAAGAGAGCGCTGAGAGGAAGACGAGAGAGCATCCACAACATCAGTTCTTCAATCTAATGTTAATAATTTATTTTCTCTGTGCTTTTTATTATTAATATTTATTTATTTACTATTTTCTCCTCAGCAGCATGCCCGTTTTTCAAAGGCATCATGGACAGGGGAAGCCGCGTCAAACTTTTGAGTTTAGTTTTCAAAAGGCTTTCTCCTTGTTTATTTATACGGAGCTTCTTCCACATATGCTTGTCTTGTTGTGTCTCGGCGAAGCGAACGCATCAAGCTTTGATGAGAAGCAAACCTGACATGGATTCTTTCCTAATGAACCAATGAAATCTTAATAAAAAGCAGAGGACTTCTTTTTTATGTTCTTTTTTTTTTTAAATAAAGGCTTAATAAGATTGCTTCAAATGCAGGAACAAGTCACTCAACTGCTGTTCCCCAAACATTCAAACCACAAATTTGTTTACTTAGCAGGGCTTTTATATAATGACATGAGTTAAGCTGCAGTTTGATGAGGTAAGATAAATATATGTGAATGTTACCCATTCATTTAAACAACTTGAATCCATCACCTATCCAGGATGAGATGTTTGAGGTAACAGATCAGAGTCATCCCTCATGCCAGAAGCCCGGACGAAGGGCCGTGGCTGTTGGGGACGTTCTGGACCGCCTTTGGACTGGCGGGACGACATGTTTCCCTTTGCTTTTTGTTGTTTCTGGTCGTATCGGGGGCTGTTGGTGGAGACACTACTCCTCCCAGGAGCCGGATTGGGTACGTAGCTGCCAGAGTGACCCAGTTTTAGGCCAAATCAGTGCTGGTAGATAAGGCGGTGAGATTTGCTCCCTCTGTCTTCTGCATCGCTTCCTGTGTCTCTTCAGCTTGGGGCCTAATGGCTTTATGCTGCTCCGGGCGAATTCTACTCTTTGGTGGTAAGAGTTGTAAGGTTTATCCAAATCTGCACATTATAACTTCTTCTCAATGTCATGAAATACAGGAATTAGCACACCTGTCTATTTAGCACACACCCATACACGTACATTCACACAGGCATAATCCAGATGGTCGAAGGCCGTACCAGCATATCTTCAAATTTCAATATGCAACCTGCCAACTTTGATGCACACCTGATATATTGAAGTCAATAAAGCAGTCAGAATACCAGATTGTAGAGAAACAGTTCTTGTGTTTCACTTGAATGCCATAACAAAAGAAACGACACATTACAACCTCCTGTCATTTAACCCCTACTACCAACTAACCTGTCTCTCTGATCTCCTCCACATGTATGCTGCATTTTTTTTTGTTTTATGGGTTATATTATTAAACATAGTTTAAAACACTTTGAAATACATCTTAATGCATACATGCACTGGCCTCTTTCACATTAGAATCTTCCTTTGTGTTGAATCAGTTTGTTTCAGAAATGTGTGTGTCTCCAGGTTTTGTTGCGGTCTTTCAGCCTGGACATAACACGCGTCGTTCCCAAAGTCTTTCCGCAGATTGGAATTCAGTCCAAACTTTGACTTGGCCACTTTAACACATACATATAAACTTGTATAAACCCAGGGCGTCCTAGATTCGGCCCTTGGAATGATTTTGTGAGAGTATCAGCTGCACAAAATAATTTTAAGGTGTTTTTTTTAATGCAAGGTCTTTTCAAAGAGAAGCAGAATAATGAAAAAACAACTTTTTTTTCTTATTTTCTTCAAGGTTTAGAAATGTGGGAAGACAGGGGAAAAAATCCTTGAGCAAACAGCCTGACGTTAGGAATTAAACCATACAAAAATACATTGAGGAGGGTCAGTGGTAGGTACCTGTGAGCCACAGTTAAAATCTTATGTGTTCATAATGTCAAGTTTATTTAACTGCAAAGTAAACATTTAAATATTTTATTTTCTGCCTTTTTAAATAAAAAAATAAAATTTTGTGGGCTTCAGGTAATTTCAACTCGATTATTTTTGGACAGCATGATAAAAAGTTTAAAACACCACTGATTTAAACCCATCAAATTTATCTCTGAGTTTATGTTCATTTTCATAGAAGACATTAAGAGGTTTTCCTTTAGAATTTAAGTTACACAATGCGGACTCTGTGTTTATGATGATCTGAGGTTACTGTCTTGCTACAAAGTTCAGCTTTGGTCCCCTTTGTCACCTGTCACCTTCCCTCTTTCCCCCACGAGTGCTTTTTGTGGCGTCACCTGTAATATGAAACAAACTTCTTTCCCACGTTCACTTATCCCTTTAATGCCATATGTATCATATTAGATACGCATGGTTTCTGAAATGATCTAAATGCATCTGAGAGCTTTTGCATCATTTAATGATAAAACTTGGTTCAAAGCCCTGTTGCACACAGTCAGATATACCTGAAAAAAGCAGGTAACTACACAACAATAATTTTGACTCATCACAACGTAATAGTTGATAGATATACAAAACATTATTCCTGTTGAATTTCTTTCCATATTTTGTTAAAGGGCCAAATAAAGACTCCAGATTTAAAAATTGACAAAATTACCTTTAATGATTTCACTTTCAGCTCTACTTAGGCAAACAATTATTCTAATTGTTAAATTAATTATAATGTGTTATGGGGAATTTGTTGTAGATTTTAATATATGTTCTGCTCTTGAACTTTTTTTTTCACATGTTTACCCCTCAACCAATATTTGAAAGCAACTGTTTGCCCTGAATTGTATTTATGGTTTTTACAGCATAAAGAGTTGCATAAAATGCCTGCCAAACTTTTCAGAGTTACAGTAGAGGTTAATGTTGGTAAAGACAACAGACCATGTAAAGGCTTCTCTTTAATCATAGATCTGATGGTAATTACATTTATCTCCCATGAAGAGACATGTCACATTTCGGCTGTAAAACATTTTTAAATGTTGATTTAAAATTTAAGCACATCTAAAATCAGAGACAGTGGAGAAGCATCTGAATTAACACAAATAATGTGTATTTAATGAACTGATTTATAATAAAGATTATTATGGTTACCATTGCTTCTTCTCTTTTTATCTAAATTAACCTGAACATATATAAATTACATATACTGTAGAGTCACATTTTTCAATTTCCTAAAATTCAACATCAGCACTTATCAAAATCCTTCATCTTTCACAGCGTTTTTTTGAAAAAACCTGTTGAATGAAGACTTAAAATAATAATGGCCTAAAATGTTCACCTGTATTTTGCTTTCATTTGATACTAAAAGAGCTTTAAGTTTTATTTAATTGTGTTATTCAGAAAAAAAAGCAAATAAACAAGACTGATTTCCAAATGAGGATCTTTGCTATTGATTGAAAATGTAAACCCATGTTCTAAAAATTGTTGTAACATAATCAAATAAAAACCACTGATACTAAAAATCAATGCTGTCAATGGGAGGATTTTAGTTTTAGAATTTGTTCAAAATATCACAATATCTGAGCTCTCACACTAAAGATGTTGCTTATCAATTAAAGTGAATGTATGAATAAAGAGGGGCACAAAATCCATAATCCATACTCATATTTCATGTCAAACAATTGTTTATTACTAATTATGGTACAAATCAATGTGACAGACTTGAAGCTCCTTTTTAAAAAATAATAATTTTCCTTGTTTGTTTTATAAGAAATACACAAAGTGCTGCTTAAACCAACCAAAACAGATATTGCTCTAATGATTAATTACAGTTTTCAGTCCGTTTAAAAAAATGAATAAAACAAACAAATACAATATTTAAAACAACAACAACAAATTAAATCAAAATAAAACCCAAATCAAGAGATGCTTCAGCTTTGGTTTGTAGTTCCTTGACTGCTAACAAAAGTTGCTTGTGTATGTTTTAAAGGTGAGAAACAAAAATCATCTAAGCTTGATAAAAAAACAAACAACAACACTTCTGTTGATATTTTTGTCTTAACCTATGCGTGTCTACAGGCAGTAAAAATTAACCGAGAATCACATAAAAAACAGATGTGGCTCAGTGGGAAATAAGTATAACACAGAGTGATGCGTCAAAGGAAGGAAGAGGAACCTTTTCCTCCTCTTTAACAATGAATTTGGACACAGTGCAGAGCAGCTGCTTGCGAGAATGACATTTTTGCACCACCAAGTAAAACCTCAGATTGACTGCTGTGTGTTCCTATCGCTTGTTTCCTTTCCTCTCGTGTTTTTAAAGATTGTCAGCATCTTGAAATGACGTCTCTGTACAATGTGCATAACTATAGAGCTTTGGTCCAGCGTTAAAAAGTTCAGAGAAGGCATAACTCCTTTAATTTTACTCTTGGTTTTGGTTGCAGCTTGTATTGTATGTGTGTGTTTTTTGTAAGCAATAGAACTGATCCATGTGTGTGTGTGTGTGTGTATACTTTTAAGTATTTGTCTACCCGGCCTCTGGCAGAGGTTGTTTGTTTACAATAAAAACGCAGCAGAACACATTTTTGGAGGGAAATGGACGCTATTTTTCAACTACGTTCAGATGATGCAGCGAATTCCTCGTGTATATATATATATTTATACATAAAGCAGAGATAACCGATCTGGACGTGGAAGGATGTGCATCAAGCCGACACTCGATTCTGAATAAATTGCATCAAATTTCGCCTCACTTTAAATTAAGTTCACTGGCTCTGACATGTGACACTTATCCTCAACATTCACCTCTTTTCTGTTCCTGTGAGGCCAAAAACGTCTGAAGGGAGTGACGGATTGAGACTTTCCGCTGAAAGAGAGATATTTCTGACAGAAAAACACAGCGGCGTCTTGCAAAAAAAGTATTAACACTGCTTAAACATTTTGCCACGTCACAGCAACAGCAGCACACTTACAAAGGATTTCATGGGTTACGCCTAATATAATGTAATGGATAATTGATAAGGGGAGGGAAATGACAATGTGAAATCTTTTGTACAAATTTAAATACAGGAAACAAGAAATCTAAGTAAAAAAAATAAAACCAAACTACAATACGTGGAAATTTGTGGTGGCCGCATTTTAATGTAGGAATGCTGTTTTAGACAGAAAAGGAAATATCCGGAAATCCTCTTTAGCTCCTAATAACTTACGTAAGCTGCAATGTTGTGATTTATAAAATTAACAAACAAGGCATTCATCTGCTCTGCAAATAAATAAGCAATATTATAATTTATTACCATCAGAAGCCAACTTGCAGTTTGATGACTATTTAGTCTTATTATGTCAGATTTTATCATTTCTGTTTTACAAATAATTAAATATAAAATTAGCAGTGTTGAGTTTGTTTTTCTTCGTTTTTTTTTTATTTTCTCATTTGAAATTAGTATTTTTTCATGACTTGATAATCTGTTTTTGTAGGTTTTGTGCTGCAAAAAAAAAGAGAGCTCCTTGGATCTCAAACTTACAGAAACGTGTGGAAAAATCAAATGTGTAAATCGTGTAAACATGTGAAATTAGTCAGCTGAAAAACCACATGTATGTCTGTGAATTTGGACCTTGGTTTAAAAAAAAAAAATAGGACATGTGACTCCAATGCTTTTATATATTTGGTACATGATACACATGCATCACAATTTTGTCACATGTTTTAACATGTGACAAAATGTGTGATCACCTTTCCAAATGTTGTAAAAGGGGAACCACATTTGAAATTTATTGGAGTGAATCAAACCCATGTGAAAACATGAGAATCACAACTTTTCTTTACCACACTCTAAACATTTACATGTGATTTGTCATGTCTCTCTTCCACCACTTCATATGTTTTTTCAAATATGATTTTTCAGTTGTGAAAATATGCTTTATAGTGTCCTCTCTAGTAGTTTTAAAATTAAGAAGGGACAAAACATGTGATCTTTTAGATGTAAAAACCCACAGCTAACGGCTTTTTTTATTTTAATCTGGGAGCTGGAAACACATGCATGCCACACTTTTCTGTTTTTTATTTGTTAAATAAAAAGTTTGAAAACCAGGTGTCACTTTCTCTCTGTTTTAAAATTATGCAATGATTGAAAAAAGTTCCAAAAAGTTTCATTAGTGGTAAGAAGTTCAAGGAGTATTACGACTTTTTTTAACAAATGATGTAAAGCGCAACACAAAAGAACGAATACATTAAAACAAATATTCGGGAATTCAAATGACTCCAGAAAACCACAAATCCAATGTTGACAAAGAAAAAATGACATATAACCTCATGAGGACAATATAAATAAAGACGTTCCAAGAAACAGAAGTAAAGCTTCATTAAACAGGAGCGACCTTCACCATGTTGAAAGGAATTCAGGATATAAAAGGAACAGAAAAACAAAACACATTACTTGCAGAAAATTAGAGGTTTTGTCAGATATTAAAGCGAAGAAAAACACAGCAGAAGAAGGAGCTCGGTGGTTAAGCTTCGTCCTTGCACATTTGGACAGTGTTAGGGCACATTTAAAAGGCTCAGCATGTTAATTTTCAGGAAAAAAATAAATACAGATCGCGTGTTCATTTTAATATGTCAGTGTGGTTCTATTAAAGCATGCATTTACGAAAAAAGAAAACATCTCTTTACAAGCTGTCGTGATAAGAAATTACAGAAGACACTTTTGAGGCTGTTTGACATGATTTTTTTTTTTTCCCCCCAACACAGAGTAAAACACTTTAGAAAAAAAAGAAGAAAGGCAGAAAGCCAAGTGATTATAAAGAAATTAAAAGGACAAGATCTCCCCCAGTCCTTGAGCTGAAGTTTGTGTGTTCTTTGGCTTTCGGGCTTTGGCAACAAAAACAAAGCTGCAATACGACTCGACACTGAAACCCCTCATTATTATCGCTGCCGTCACTTTAACAGTCCTCCATTTTATACACCCCCCGTCCAATAATCAATAAATACCTGTAAAAGTTGTACAAAGTTACACTGTGACTGAAAATATTTATAGATGAAACACAACTGGAGGCAAAACAACATAATAACGCAACGGCAAAAGTTCGATTCTTTCTTCATCGGTGATTCAATCCGAAGACAAATTTTTTCTTCTTCTGTTTTCAAATATTTACATTCAAACAATGATGAAAACAAAGTAAGAGACAGAAGAGAAGATGTGAACTCACACTCACACATATATAGCTTAGCTTTTGCCAGTACAAATGTAAAAATTTAGAGTACATTTACATTACAAAATTATTCTTAGCAGTTCGATGCAACAGACTTTGGTAGATAGTGTTTGGATTTGGTTTCTCTTTACTAAATCGCTCCTCGCGGGGGAACCAGAATTAGGGAGACCGTTCTGGATCTAAAACTCTTTAACACAGCATACCGTAATGTTGTTATTATTATTATTATTTTTTTTTTTTACATAATTCTCACATATTAATCTCTTTTTCATGTTTTTGGTTTTCGCAGAGGTCATTTACAGAACCGCGGTGAACACACTGACAACACAAAAGCTTCCCTCCGTCCCTTTGGTTCGGCAACATTTTTTCAGTCCCTCTCCCCTCTCTTCTTCTATGTTCTATCTCTCTTGTAACGGCTGCCACTTTTCCCGCTCGTTCACTTGGGGAGCTCCTCCAGAGAGTCGGTGAGCGGGTCCATTGGCGCGGCCATGTCGAGGTCCGGCTGCTTCAAGCGCTTTATTGTGTTTTTCAGTGCTTGCCTCTTGTTGCAGAACCACACGCGCACCACCTCCCTGTCATAGTTCAGCTTCTCGGCTATCTCCGTCATTTCCTGTCCGGAGGGGTGCGTGTTCTTCTCAAAGTGGCTGTTGAGGATCTCCAGCGCCTGCGGGGTGAAAGACGTCCTCCGCTTGCGCTTTTTCGAGGGCTCGCTCCCAATAAACTCAGTCAGGTTCTGCATGCCGGATCGGTGGCGGGCTTCAGCCTCGGCCATCCAGCGCTCCAGAACAGGCTTAATCTTCTGGGCGCTTTTAGGGGTGATGTCCAACTTCTCAAACCTGGCAGGATATAAAAGGCCAGGGTTCAGTTTGCCTGTCAGACTGCTACCTATAGTGTTCTCTTGGGCTTCCTGTGGTAGGAAAAAGTGGCTTCTCAGGATGGTGTGTCTGGGGAGAATTGAGAAAAAACAATCTTACTCAGGTGCCCTGCCAGAACGGAAGAAGTCGCCTGCCTTTTACTCTCCTCTACCAGAATGCCACAGGGACCTAAACCAAGTTTCCTACACATCGCATACTTTTCCAGACCCAACATTTAGAGAGTTCTTAGTCATTTCTGGCCCATTTTTAAAAGCACAAATGCAAATTATCACCTATATGGAAAACCAAAGACCAGACGGACAGATGGTTAACAAATTCTTGGAGACAAGCGGAAAGATGGATAAAGGAAAGGATGGAAGGATAAATTGATAAGAGCACAAACAACTAAGTAGACAGATGGATGGACAAATGGATTGAAGGGCCAATGAGTTGATGGAAAAACAGTGGGATGGAGAGAATAATGAATGGATCAATGTATTATCTGTTTTCCAAAACAATTGGCGATACACTGAATATACTGATGGATTTTTGGATACATAGATGATGAATAAACCGATGGACGGATAAACGAATTCATATATTGACAGACTTATAGATAGATGGATGAATGGTTTGAACTTTTGAACAATGGGATAACAAATATGTCTTGAATCTATAATGTCTATCTATAATGTTTACGTACTCAATTTTATTTTTTCACACTTTTTCTTGACTTTGGAAATCTTACTATTCTAGACTGCGTAGGAAACCTGTGAGAGAAACATCTGGATGTTTTGCTCATGTTTCATGCACCTAGAAACAGCTCGGCTGCTACAACTGTGTTTCATTGTCTGGCTAACAGCTGAGCAGCTTCGCTGTCCCAAACTGGCAATAGTGGAACAAGGAGATACTGCAGATGGCTAAAAAAAAGCAGATGCAGCAAAAGCAAGATAAATTAATAAATAAATCAAATAGCAAAATTAAGCAGGAGTAACATCTAATATATCCATTCTGATCCCCTTGTTGGAAGAAAAACATCTTCTTCTGCATGCAGTTAGATGTGGCACCATCATTCATTTACAAAGCTACATTTTCCTAGCAAAATAAATTAACCTTTAGTTGTGTTAAGAAAATTGGAAGGTGTTGGCCTGCATGATGAAACACGGTAGTGACAGACTCACGCTGTGTCTCATGGTATTTTTTTGTCTTAGTTATTTTGATAAGAAAAGTAATGATTAAAAAGTATTCTTCAAATATACTTATTATACTACTAAATATCCCAGGTATTTGTGGGTTTTAGGAACCAAAATAATCAGCAAATATCTGCATTTGCTTATGACAGTCTATTTAACTCTTTTAGACTCCCACGATATCTTAATATGCATATTTACACAATTGCCAATCACTGCCAAAGACAATGAATGGTGCGCCTTGATTGGCTGCTTTAGAAAACACCAGCCAATAGCAGGTCAAGTAGCCTTGTGCCTATGTATTTTAGCCTTATAAGCTGCACTTTATTCTAAATATTTTAGAATACAAAAAACAAATCTGTGACAGAAAAGGCCTAGAAGAGGGCGGAATCCACTGTACAGGAAGTAGTGCAGTATAACTGTTGAAAAGCAGATAATATTTGCACCTCTTTATACTTTTAAATAAGTAATGGTTCTGTCTGGCACTTAAACAATCTCAACTATACTCTTTTTGGGGTTTTGTAACAATAACCAATCTGATAAAGGCTCTAGTGAGCTTTAAAATCTTTGCATGATCTCACCTACCATCCCCATAAAACTGAAGAATGCCTGTAATTACACCAAAAATCTAAAGAAACTTTGGGAAGTATAAATATTAAATGCTTTATGCTTTCACACATTTTGAGCTCTAAAAATAAAATATACAAAAAAAAGTTGTATGGTTTGGATGAGGTGGTCCGAAATTATAGCAGTGTAGAGTCAGGGATTAGATTTTCCTTGCAAAAAGATGCTGTATTGACAGGATTTACCAGAAATCAGACTTTTTAATGAGCGCGTTTTGATAAAAGTAAAGTTTTGCTCTTATAACTCCTCTTCCAGGCCCCTGTGGAAATGCTTTTAGTAAAAGCGATTCCTCCATAAACAGCAGAAAGCCACACTAAAGATGAGCTCTCTGAGGAAAAAACACTAAAAAAGCTTTCTTTAATGGCGAGGTGAGCTAAAGGGCGAGACACCCGTGCATGCATGGACTTCCTCCGTCTCTACACCTCGTCGCTGCGTTCCCCGTCGCATACAGGAGGTATTATTTATAACTCCGTCCTCCTCCCATAATAAAACAGGGAGCAAAGAGGGTTCCATACAGAGGGAATACATTAGTAAATATGAAGACTCACTGGAGACAGGACATTTCATGGATCAACAGGAACTGCAGATACTAAAATGAGTTGAGAGCTGCTCGGCTGCCATGCAAACTCCCTCCTCTAGTGCATCGGGATGGGAGGGGCCTCGAGGTTCACTCTCTTGCAGTTTTCTAAAATTATTATTATAATCATCTAAAATTATTGTTTAAAAAAAACACCCCAATGAAAACTGATGTTCTATTGTTCCTGCTATTTGTGGAATATTTTCAATTTTAAATCCCTAATTAAAGATTTAGGGATTTGTTTTTCTAATAAGTGAAAACAATACACAGTTTTTTTCTGATTTCATGTTTTTTACAAGAATCTTACATGGCATGTTTGAAAACTGTAAAACTTCACCTGTCAGTCATGAAGCCAAAGATGAAGGAGGAGTTAACTTAAACAATGAGAAAAGTATGTGTGGACAGAGGTGTTGTATGAGAAATATATGAGAGACATATATAGTAAATATAAGTAAAACGCCTCATGAAAGATCGTGACGAGTAATATATCATGCTTATTTCTGTAAGGAAACACTGTTATGTTATATTCCATTATGATTTATGATCCAGCTCTATCTTTCTCATAAAAAATAAAAAAAAAGGTTTGGCACACCTTTTTTTAATGTATTTCTGACATGAACTTTACATCATATCATTGCCACAAATGAAATAGTAAAATGGAGCCTTTAAAAACTGATCTGACCTTTTGTCAATGGGAAATTGTCCATGAATGCTCGAAAATATTAAATCCATCGCAGCTTGTTTTTTGATTAAAATTAGTAGAGGAAGTCGGAGAGACCGAATTTGAACTGGCTGGTTTTCTTATTGGAATTATTGGGATATTTAGGATAAGTGCTTGCTGAATTGAAACGTTTGTGTGCCCACATGTATGCAGAGGGATGCTACTTGATGATAAGCAATATTAATTGATTTAAAAAAGAAGCCTCCATCTTTCCCTCTGGTTTTTGTACATTTTTTAAAACAAATATTTTAGTTTTTGTTCAGGTTGTACACTATGACGACCTTGATTCATTTATTGCTTGACCTTTAAGGCAGTCTTACCACCATATGGATTAATGCCAAATTTACTTCTGTTCTCTTGAGTAAATTTTTTAGCATTTCCTCTTATTTGTGGGTTTACGACCATGGTCCAGAAAAGATGAGCACAAACGGAACAGCTTAGTAAAGATGTGAGGCACAACTACAGGAATAAGTCTTGTGGAGTTTCCCATGAGTCTCATGGAAAGCTACAGCTATCCTTGCTGACCCAAGCAATCCTCTTCATTGTAATCAGGGTTGCTGCCGTTGGCTAATAGACACATGGTGGAAAAGTCCAATACAAGTTGGTACAGATGTTCAGTTGTTCCTGTAAGTGTCTCACTTATAGCCCAGATAGAAACTCTAGTAGTTTTAACCCTACGTTTTATCTGGGTTCTATCATGACTGGGATTTCAGTTTTGTATTTCTGACACTTGGATTTCTTTTTTCTTGGCTGCTAAATAAATTTTCAGCTTGAGAACAATAAAGCTCATCTTTAAATGTAAACTCATTCCTTCCACTTCATCTAGTGCAATCTGCAAAAGTATTACTAAAAAGGTTTTTACTAATAAATGATCTCTTCTTGATTTTAAATGATTTTGGCATTATCTCATAAGTTTTAATCAACACATAATTTCCAAATCATACATTCTCAAAATAAAGTTGGATATTATGTGTTTAAATATAAATTTTTTTAAATATACTTGTAAAATCAAACATCTCTGTTAGCCTTTAGTTGACTTAAAGTTCCTCTTTAGAAACCTAATAAACTGCCTGGAACCATGTTGAGCATGAAAGCAGACAAGATGGAAGCATCTGTCAGTGTCTGTTGGCTGTCTGGGTTCAGAGCCGGAGCCCCAGGTATACGGTGACGTACTTCTCTTCCAACTTCATGTCTATGTTGATGTTAACTAAACTAAAGCATGTGAAGTTCCCCCGCTTCTCCTTAAAACATCTGGATGTCATGTCCGATGCCGTACAAACAACAAAAAAATTGCCTTAACGGCATGTTTATTTTTGAAGCTAATGGCTTTTAATGTATATTATAAATATTTGAATTATGTCTGGCTTTAAATATTTAATGTGTAGGTTTTTTTTTTTACACCCCCCCGACTTTAAACATTAGTCTGGGCTTGATGCACAATTTCACTTTTTATCTGCTGTTTGATGTTGATGTGATTAAAGTTTTAAAGGTGCGTGACGGCGCTGCGTCACATAAGCAGCAGGAATCAGAATTATCGATGCAAAACAGCCACAAAAGGACTGTGCCAATGCTGTCATCGCTAACCTTAAAGATAAATATTAGAACCTTTTTTTTTTCTGTAAGGAGAAATTTGTCTATTTAGTTATGGAATCTTTTAAAAGCTATTTGACCCAATTATTCCGTTCTGACAGGCAAATGTGGCTTTTTTTAATGCAAAATGTAAGTGAAGCAGAAAAACAGGAGAAACGGCACACAGATTTTTATGATATTCTCATGAATACGTAATGCCCCATTTACGGCTAAACTGTTCTCAGCAGCAGTAAATTGTGAGAATCTTATTACTAGATCGTTGCCGTCAAGCTCCCTCATGTTCAGGCAGAGGAAACAGCGATGTGCCTTAGTAATTATTAAATGCTTTAAGTGCTTCTAGTAATACCCGTGTATGTATTTTGCATAGGTTAACACCAGGCTGTCAGTGGGCAAGGGGGGAACGGAGAGCAGGAACTGTGGGTAAAGTCATGTTGGTCAATTATGTGTTTAATGTCTTAATAATGTCCGCTGGGACGTGAATTTAAGAGGCGAGCGCACCTGACAGCCCACTGATGCTGCGCTGCTACGTCTGCCTTCGTTTGACAGAATCGGGACAGGAGAATTAGCTCTCTTGTTAGGTTTCCTGTCTGCTTTCTTGTCTGCTCTTACCTGCAGATGGCGGACTGGCTGTACGCCGGGCCCTCTGCGGCGCTGAGGGCCTGGCCCACCTGGGTCTGCGTCAGGCCCAGGGACAGCCGGCGGATCTTGAATGCTTTGGCGAACTCGCGTATCTCCTCCAGGTTGACCCCGTCCACCTCACTGGGGGCAGTCTGCGGGTCTGCAACACAAACAGAAGCGTCTCATTTTCATTAGACCCCTCTGCTCCTCCGTCGGTTATCTTATTTTCCAGAGTGAATGAGGCGCTCTCTAAACAATCCTCCAAAACAGCCCTGCTCCAGGTCAGACCTTGTTATTTCTCTTTGCTGTAAACCTTACACATCTAAGAGATGTTTTGAAGAAGGAATTCATGTGAGGCGTGAATGCAGGCTTTCATAGCTTTGGCTTTAAAGTGCAAATCTTGTATGTTACAACATAGCAGAGCATATGGATAAAACCCCAACAGTTTATATGTTTTCTTGAAAAGAAGAAATGTGCAGTGCTATAGGCGTCTGTATGAAAACATGTTTATACTAAAGGTAATTCGTGGATGCATATTAAAGAATGTGGAAAGGTGTAATTACTTCAGCATGACCTTAAGTTAGGACAGTTCAAAGCAGCTCAAACATCAGCTCTTGCCACAAACTCATAAAAGAAATAAATTCAGGTCTTTAAAAGTTAACCGAACCGTTTTAAAATAATTTCTCTGCTAATAAAAGGTGATTTCACGTTGTACATCAATGTCATGTACCCTGGCATCCTGCTTACTAAAGCAAAGTTTTTGCCTTTGAATAATTCATCCTGGTCATTATCAATGAATTATTAAAGGACTCCTCCAAGCGTATTTAAGCAAAAATCTATGAGGCTGCCATCTCGTTTGTGCCTCATAAGTGACGTGCAGCATACGCGATGCAGCTTCAGACGTGTGAACGCAGCCACGATAAGGGGGACCTGCAGACTCAGAGCGTCGTGGGGCTCCATCATCTCCACTTTGATGAGCATTTCTTCATCATTGTCAGTGGAGGCTATTTACTTAGTAGATTGAACGACTAATGGAAGCCGTTCTCCAGTGGTCCAGCCGCTGGATCCACATTATTCGCCAGATATTAGGTCAAGGCTCAAACACAAGTTTGGATTTGAACCCAGCTCCTTTAAACTGCTATGAAAAATCTTTGACTTAGGCTTCACAGAATAGGGTTTTTAAAACAAGATTCTTACAGGACATAATCTCCCTCTTTTTTTTTTCTTGCCATATTCTTACTGCTGCTTAAATAATGTGAAACTATTACTTATTAAAGTTATAATGTTGTTACTTCTTCATGTATTGTTATAGATGTAGGCTAAATATTGCAAAAACACTGAATATATGTAGTTGTAGCTTTCCAGCGTAAGCAATAAAAGAGAAATATAATGATGTGACGTTTCCTGACTGAGGCGACCAATCAAAATTCAGGAAATCAAACTCTAGCTTGGGACTAAATGTGCTGCAGTCCCACACATGCATTTGTTAAAAAAAAAGCAATAGAAAACGTTTCTAAGCGAGGCACCTGGCACATATCAGCTATATTGTTTTGTGGTGCTGGTCAGTTGATCCCAGACTTTTGATCAAGCTTAACAAAAAACAAAACAACTCAACCAATAACCTCTAATCAGAGGTCCGACTCTTAAGTAAACTCAACTTCTTTAAATGAAGTTTTATCTGCTTTCTTGTTTTTCCAAGCAAATGAAACAGTAATAATTTTTAGAACAAAATTTGGGAGCCAGTCCCACAGCTTTTACTTTGCACTGAACCACAGGGTCAGTCGAGAGCAAATCTTCTGGGATTAGTGATTGATAGTGGGGAGCAGTAGTTGTACACTTTATCGTGCCTGCTACAGCCTAATTAACCTGTCCACATTTCTGTCTTTTAACAGAGTAAACTATTTCCAACTATTTCCATTTCAATTCAGAGTATAATCAGAAATAACAGAACTTTGTGTCACGCACTCTCATTTTGTTTTCTCTGTGCTGTGTGAATTGTAGGATTTTACAAAAGTGCACCACAGCCTGACCCAACCTGACTGTTAAGCATATACTTTTTGCTTACATAGGTTAGACTATAAATTTGAGGTCTAGTTGATTCTTAAAGCAAAGCAAAAACAACGTTCCAACGATATGGAAAAGCAAAACTAGTGAAAACGATGCAGACCCATGTCGATTCCACAACACTGATCCCAATATACACTCACTATGCAGAAAGAAAACACATCAAAAGTGAAAGAAAAGTTGAAAGATGTGGCAGACCTTTATGGATTTCTTAATTCTTTCTAGGATGTTAGTCTCTCTTTTGATTCATCTGTTTAATAATTCAGCAGCTTCTATTTCAATTCTGTGCGAATAATGTCTACAGCATGTTCCATAATGATTTTTCTCTGTATGAAGTTATTGCTTTATTTTAAATGAATTCCTCTTTACTAACCAGTTTTAGCTACTCTCTGACATACACTGGGTTGTTGGAGAACTCCTGGATTTGGTAGATTAAAAAAATAATGCAGAGGCGTAGCAGATCAAAAGTGGCCTATAATTGTTAAGACTTGGCCATGTGACAGCATGTTTTATCGGTGCTTCAAAAAGGGATTTAAAGTTAGTTTTTAGTTACTGAATTGTTGAAAATGCCTCAACTAATTCAGACATCCCAAAAAATTAATCCCACTTAGGATCCAAAGATAGATACTTACATAATTTTATATAATTTGTCACTGAGACGCATTTCTTTAAAAGATCAGTTAAACCTGATAACATGTGATATTAAGCTTAGGGTTGATGGAATGAGAAGGGAGTTATGATACATTTGGGTATAACGCAGGTAAAACTGTCAGTTGATCAAAGCAAGAACCATTACTTGACTTTCCTTGAAAAAAAATTTGAAATCAAAGATTAAAAAAACCCACATTGGTTGCATCTTATTTATGATTTAGCTTTTTCATGACCTGATTATTTACAGACATTCTTTGCTTCCCAGTTTATTTCAGAAATGTCGTTTGTAGCCAGTAAACATTTGATGACATTTCATTTTCTCCAACCGCGTCAGTTAAAGGATTTTACCTCGCACATGTTTGCTGTAAATGATATTGAGAGCAAGTGATGCTGCTCATACTCAGCATAAAGCATTAATCCTATTTACCGGAAAACCCCGGCTGGTAAAGATTTGTGCTTACCAAAGTGGTTTATAAAGTGTTTTCCAGGGTACCAGTAAACATAAACTAAACACAATGTCCAAACAAAGTTGATCAATGGTGACTTGTTTTTTTTCCCCTTTTCTATTTTTTGATTAAATTCAGTGGTAGTATGGCGGCCTTTGAAATGAGTTTACATGGAGTTTAGGAGAATCGACTCTGACAAATAACATTTATCTGAATAAAACCGAGTTTTTAAAAGCTGTAGCTGCCTGCTGACAGGCTGAGCGCAGTGATTTATAAGCCTGTGCCAAAGGCCAGCGCACCAGGAGAATGAAACTTATGTTCATCATACATAACAAACGCCACTTTGGATAGTTTAATAAACCACAGGAATGACGTTCAATAGGAAGAAATAGAACAATCAGTCAAGAGCTGTCTGCACGAAAAGTTAGATCGCCACCAAGGATCTTGAGGATTGACCACAATTAAAAACAATATTGTTAATGTTTTATTTCGTTTTTTAATACAGTTTTTTTGGGTAACCATTTGTCTCCAATAAAGGTAAACTGATTTAATATATCTCATATCTCTTTACCAATATTAAAATACGCGATTATTTTGTTTTAAAAATTCGATTTTTAAATATTTCTCCTTTAGAGCAGCAAAGTCTTCACACAGTATTGGTAGTTTTTAAATGTAAAACATGCAAATAACAGAATTAGATTAGGTGTTTTTAAAATAAACGAGATCAATTCTAACATATTATGTTCAGCCTTACTACTTTAAAAAAATGCATTAAACCAAGTAAAGCAGATCTAGAAAAATACACTTAAATTAGTAACTTAGTCTTTAAAAGAACAAGGTATAGGTAATACTGCCATTTAGTGGCCAGAAAGGAGGCTGGGCCATTTAAAAGTTTGCACTCAGATATAAGAGTTTAAACAAATAACATATTATTTATAACAAAATAAATAAGTGAAATCATGAGAATTGAGAATTGATTATTTTCACCATGTCCCAAATGCACATGTAACTTGTAGTTTCTACTTTGATTCACATTCGTTCACATGTGCTACATAGTTTCAACATGCGAAATTCATAGAATATTTATGTAAGGGTCTGATCAGATGAGACCAGAATTACACTATTCATTAGGCCTACAGACCAATATGTGTTAGGAAAAAACATAACACTGCACATCATCCATGAAATATGGTGGTGGCAGCATTATGCTGTGACGATGCTTTAGACAGCAGGGAATCTGACTAATAATTAGCTTAAATATTTAAACCAGAGGATAAAAGAGTATACTGATCCTGGCAGGTAAATAAAAATGCACCCCAAACTTTTTAGATTTATGTTTATTGAATTCATACACTAACTTTAAGCAATATTTTCTGTTGTTATGAACCAAAACATACCAATAAAATATTGGTAAATTACCAAGCAAATATTGTTATAACAGAGAAGAGAACGAACATATACAGTTTCAGAAAAGTCATTCCGTCTCTGTGAGTCGTGTTGGAAACTTACTGCTGACCAGCTGTCCCACGCTGAGAGCCGAGGAAGATGACGAGGTGGAGGAGGAGGAGGAGGCCTGGTGCAGCGGACTCTGTCTGTGGGGCATGTGCAGCATGTTGGCTTGGGACAAGGCGGGGCCCGTCTGACCCTGCTGCAACTGAGGCAGCTGGACACACAAGCAAAGCACACACAGCAGCGCCTTTGTTATTTCGTATCGACGGCCCGCGGGGCAGATAAACGTTACTCCTGCTAATAATTGTCACGATAATAACAATTTAGAATATTAGTGGCACTATGGAGACAGGGACGCAGCGTAAGACGTAATTAACAAATCAACAGCCGCTAAATTAGCCACTTAGAAGCTGAAAATAATGAGTGTACCCTGTTCTCAATAATGGTGATTATTGATGAGTTCCATTTGTTTTACTGTTGTGAGTGTAAGTACTTCTCTGTGTGCTTTATAATCTGGAAAAAAAAGCATTTGACATCTACTCTTGTTTTGTTATCATCAGGCTTTTGGGCATGCCTGTAATAGGAGCCTGAATGTGGGTAGAAAGCATCTGGACGCAGCAGTAACTGCATGAAACATAATTCCTGATATAGCAGCTATGTGCACTGATGGCAAAAACTGATGTATTTTCACGTTTTATACACATTTGGGTTGCTTTTACAAGATCAAGAGGGTATGTCTTTATCTTAGAAGCAAAGAAAGCGAAGAAAAAAAAAAGCTGTGTAAAGCATAAACTGGGCTGGTTTCTCTTCTCCTCTTTTGCTATTAATTATTTTCTCTCTGGCATGTGTTTGTTTGGATAGTGTTGGTGGAGGGGTGTCAGCAGCGATGCACACGCTGTCAGGACTGTTGACAGGCACGGAGAATCATCTAGCTTCACTGGAAATATTCCAGACTGTAGGCTCTGAAAACCGTAAATTATGCCCGTGGAACAATGTGTAGACGCTGGCTTTGAAGCGCAGACACACGAGCACAAACATTATTACAAATGCATTAATTCATTCGAGAGTATGATCTGCCGTTTCGGGCGCCACAATTAGGTGTCCATCTTCAGAAAGAGTTCATCCATTGTAGCACTGCTGAGGCCTTCAATGTGAACCTTTGCTCTGCAATTCTGCGCTGACATCTTCATTATCAAGTCAATAACCTTTGCAGGGTCCACGCATAGGCGGACGTGCATCTTATGCACCGTATAGATTGAAAAGTTGGAAGGAGAAGGGCAAACAAAAAAACGTAAAACAAAGAGCGCAAAGCAATACGAAAAAAGAGTCTTTCAGGTCAAACGGGGCGAATTTGTGAGGCTGGAGACTAGCTTTGAGGGAGGGAGAGATGGAAAACGGAGACAGCCAATCTTGACTTTTAACTGAGGTGATTAAGTGTTTTTGCTCTCTAGTTTGTTTTTCGGGATGTTGTTGCAGTGGTTCATAAGTTTCACTGAGACTCCACAAACAGTTTACTGACAAATTTGCACAGACAGCAAAAATGCAAGCACCCCCGAAGCTACATTTTGAGGGAGAAATGATGCAAATGACTGTTTACAGTGCTTAAATAAGGAAAACAGTTCCCTGTGTTTATTTTTCACAATTTATCACATCTTCTCTAAGTATTGCATGACTCTGAGACATGGCTTCCAAAAATTACTACCTAATCTAAAAAACGGTTGTGAGCATCTATCTTCAGCCCCCTGTGCTCTGAAAGCAGTGGTTTTCTTTTAACATGTGGATGTGATTTGTAAGGATGCTGCCCCGTGTTGCCTGTGTGACGTGAGTCTTTCTTTGGCACGGGCATTTTGATTGGGAAAATAATAAACATTAACTAGTTGATATAATAACTGTTAGGAAATACACTGGTTACATTACAAAAAAAAAGATTTAAAGAATAGGAAGAAATAATTTCGATAGTTGTATCATTTCAGCCTACTTGTAAAATACGGTGGAAGATACCAAGACACATCCTGAGCACAGTATGATAGTAACACACAGGGGTGGCAGCTTCATGCTGTGGGATGCATGTTTGTGGGAAGACAGAAACAGGAACACACGGGGCGATATGGTAAAGAAATCACGGTGGAGGCTGCAGAACACTCGAGACTGGGGCAGATGTTCCCCTGCTTAAAGTGAGACCAGCATCATGAATAAACTCCACTAGGTGTTGCTCATTCCACAGTTTTAAAAACAGGCCTTTGATCAGTTTTTGGGGATTTAGGACTTTAACCGGCTGCCCTGCGGGCGAGCTGCTTTTTGCGCATGTGTTAGCGTGTTCCTACAGGAGCGCGCGTGTTACCTGCTGTCCGGGCTTGATTGGTGACAGCGTGATTCCCTGGGTGTTGATGACAGGCAGGATCTGATTGCCGATCACCGTGGCGATGATCTGGCCTTGAGCGTTGGTCAGAAGCTGAGGCGTAATTGGCTGTACCTGCAGTGCTGGGTTGCCACCCCCTGATTGGCTGGAGGGCACTGCAGAGTTGGGCATCAGTGGGATTGTTCCAATTATCTACAAAGGGGGGCAGAGCGGAGACAAAATCAGCCGGGTGGTTTCACAAAAGCAGCAAGAGCAGAGAGGGTAAGCTCCACTGGAGGTATCAGTGGAAAAAAGACATTTGCTGATCAGAGTAAGTGTTTTTTTCCTAAATCTTTATTTTGATCAGTATATGAGGCGAACATTTAGAGCTTTTAATTAGACTAATCAGAGCTTTGATGCTGTAGGATTTAGAGAGAGAAAGATGCAGAAGTGTCCAGTGATCATCTGTCATCTGATGTGGTTTTACAGGCTGGAGCAAGTGAAGCCAAAGCAGACTGCTGGGAGCGCACTGCAAAGGTCAGCGCCGAATACCTGTGTGTGTGATGGTGCACACCACTGACCGTATTATCCATCTCCAGGCTGGGATCAGCACGGATGTGTGTGTGTGTGTGTGTGTGTGTGTGTGTGTGTGTGTGTGTGTGTGTGTGTGTGTGTGTGTGTGTGTGTGTGTGTGTGCTGAAGTGTCTTTGTCTGTTTCTGGAGTGAGGCTACTGAGAAATGCAGACCCCCTCGTTTTCACCCAGGAACAAGTGCAAGGAAATAGCAAAGAAAAGAAACAATAAGAGGGAGAGAAGAAGAGCGAGACAGGACCCAGTGTCTCTAATCCAACTCTCCGGGTGCCAGGGGGACTTCACCCCCTCCACCCCCCAACCCCCTCCACCTCTTACTCTCCTCTCTTTAGTGGCTGTAATCAGGAAGGGCAGATCAAAGGGGGTAGCAGAGTGTCACTGCAACGTTTTCGCTCTCAGAGCTGCCAGAGTGTTGCTGAGAGTGGCGCTTTAGGGGGGACTTAGCGCCTCTTCACTATGATGAAGGTTAATGTCATCTGGGGACCGGTTCTGGGCAGCGGCCCGTCACCCCGGCCCCCCTGCTGGCAGCGCTTCTCCAACCATGCCTCATTACACCAGAGAGCATCTACACACGAATGAGGCGCCGTCGTTTTAAATTCTGTTGTTGGAAAACAAGGCAAAAGAAAAAAAAAAAAAAGCTGCTTGGGCTAAAGGTGTGTAGCATTGGATTTGTGTTTGTCTATAAGTCCAAGGCTCTCTGCCACGGCCTAACAGCTGAAAGAGGCGCACCGCGGATGGCCTACCTCCGCCTCTTCTCTCCCCCTGCCTGTTTGACATAATAGGGATGGATCTGTACTAGAACGGTGGACCAATGATGTGTAATTCATCCCTACCACGGCTCATTTGCTTACGTTGCTTCGCATTAGGGAACAGATAATTTATCTCTCTCTCCCTTTCGGCTTTACAAACTCCCTGCAATGCTCTCCTGCCACTTAGCATATTTTATTGCCCTGTCTGATGCCCGTGTCTCCGGAGTCCCACTGATCCCACTTTGTATGCCACCATGACACGGAACTTGTTCCGCTCAATTATTCATCATCATCGGACTAAGTGGTTGTTCTATAAGCATAATAAAGGAGCAGGAAGCTGACAGCTCTGTGCTGATCTCCTTACATCTGAATATCCACACAGATGTTTGATGGCAGCGTTTAATTGATCCAGTTAAGGTGGATCTCTTCAAGTACTGACCTGTCAGAGCATTAATGTTCGGTACAAAGATGAATTTAACCTCATTGTTTCTTCAGTTTTTGGAACAATGAGACTTTTTGAGGAACTTTATGTAAGTTAACTGTATTTCTATGTGATTTAGATAAAGAAGGAATAGACTTTTGAATTCTATTATACACCTTAAAAATCTTCTAACTCAATGGCTTATATTTAATTTAATTAGAGGTATTTTAGAAATTGCAACTATTGAAATATTGCCAGATTTAGATTTACCAAAATATTTCATTATAATTGTGGACCAACTTTTGTTTTTGTTTGTGTAAATATTATTTTAAGTGTTTGAGTTCAATAGGACTCCTGACCACAACCGTACTCCTTACATTTCTTGACAGACCTTCTTTCAAAATCCTATCTTTGAGAAATACTAACATTACATGCAGTGAGAAGACAAGCTGCTGGTAAAATCAAAAGATTACTTCAAATCTAAATCCAACACTGGTATGAATACTTTAGAACCATCTCTATTGGCCAAGACTGTGTCCACAAATTAGTCGTTTCACTTTGGATTCCCTGCACTGAGAGCATACAGAAATTTTGTATAAACACCTAAACTAGTTGGGAAATTTAAAAAAAGCATAAATGAGCAGTAAGAAGAAGTATTAGCAAATATATATTATTTTTGTTTTTAAAGAAAAACAAAAGTCATAGTGCAAAGATACATACTGTGACAAACCTGGTATCCACACTGGTCAAAAGTGTACAGACAAAATCAAAATACTTAAAACCATGGTTAAAAATGCTTAAAATACTAAGTAGACCTTAATGTGCATTAATAGGCACAGAAGAAAATATCTTTGCACTATTAAAAAGCCTAACATTAATATTCTTCTTTATCTCTGTTGTCCATCCATGCGTCCGTCCAACCATCCGTCCTTCCATCCATCTATCCATCCAACCATCCGTCCGTCCGTCCCTCCATCCATCCATCCGTCCATCCAACCATCCGTCCGTCCGTCCGTCCGTCCGTCCATCCATCCATCCATCCATCCATCCATCCATCCATCCATCCATCCATCCATCCATCCATCCATCCATCCATCCATCCATCCATCCATCCATTCATGTTCTAACCCAATGATCTTGAATGGTTGAGACGATCCATTGGGCAAGAGGATAGTCTTCACTGCGGTCCAGCAATCTAAGCCCCATAGATTTTTTTTGGTCCCTTTGTCCTTTTCTTTCTACTATAAAAAGGTTCTGTATTTGCGGTTAAGAGCAATTCGTTGATTAACTGTTTTTACATAAACATGGGGAAAATGGGGTTCTGGGTCTAGGTTGCTGTTTCTTCTCCTCCTGCAGTCTTGGGTTTCCTCCTGAGGGGGCATGTAGGAATGCTGCTGCTCCATGCTACCATGCCTGAGCCCTTATCATCCACAGGCCCTGTGGTACGCGTCGTCAGCAGCAGTATAAGAGTAGTGTGGTACCCGTCCATCTTCGTCTGATTGTTAACCAGATTGGTGGTAAAACGTCAAGCTTTCTTTTGATGTCGCTAGTGGAAATCCATTACCTTGAGCTCCTGAGTTATACTTTGTGTTTTCCTCTTAGTGCAACCAGCCAAGAAACTAACTAACACGGCAACAAACCCATAACCCTTTTGGACAGTATTCTGGTACCGCTTTTCTTCATAATCACTCTGCGCACCTGGTCGACCATCAGTCACTCAGTCTTTTGGTCAGTCTGGTGGATCCCATCTGCACGACAAAAGCATCTGCCTTGACAACCCCGGATTCCCATTCACCTCCCCCTGGTTTTACCTTTAAGCTACAATAATAAGCTGTTATCCTCCAAGGTTATCACCCTATATTTCCCACCATCTAACCATCTGTGTTTCCTTCAGAGTTCCTGCTCCCCCCTGTGTGCTGTTTCTACCTGTACAGCCTCCTGGATAGCCCTACAACTCTCCTGTAAATAAAATACATAACCTAATTCATCGTCTCCTGTGTGTTTTCTGCATGTGGGTCCAGAACTTAAAAGCAAAACATGAGAGGTTATATAATATTATTGAAAATGTTCAATATTTATAACCCTCTTCCCCATCTTTCTTGACTTTTAATGCTACATTTGTCAGGGATAATGCTCCCCACTTGTATTGGCTGAGGATGGTTGATGGAAATGGCTTAATTTTCCTGGAGTCTTTTAGGAACACTTAGACATGAAGCATTATGAATCGTGCAGCTATAGCAGTATTTTATTATTATTATTATTTTTTTAGATGCTTGACAATAATGATCACAGCAACGTCTCAGTTTATAATATTTGTCGGTGACAAAAACCATTATAAGGTTTTATTTTAAGGTAAAACTGAACTTTTTTTAAAACGTTTTTGGTTTTATTTCGATTTTTCAGAACAAGCAAAACAAAAACGGTTGAAATCGGAGTAAAAAAGAGTATTTGCAAACACTTTGTTACATGACCATTAATAACAATAGATTGGAGCAATATCAGAATGATTTGTGAATAAGGTACATTTGACATGTTTGTTCTTCTTAACAAGCATAGAAATTGTTTGCTAACACCTGAAGGATGGATAGGTATTGATGTGACAGCCATGGCATTATCAGCCCCTATATCTTTCTGTAAAAGGAAAGCATGTTTCTCAGTGGGATATTTTAACCACCTCCTGAATAAAGTGCGAAGGGATGGAGAAAAGGGATATTACTATGGTTTGGAAGAATATCTCCTACCAGGGAAATTCAGTTAAAACGTGTTGTTAAGGCCCTTTCCCTCCTAAGTTTAGGAAGCGTCTCTAAGTGGTTCTGCCTCTAAATCTATAGTACACTCTGACAACCAGCAGGAAATTCTCTTTGGGGAATTTGATAAAGGGATGGAGTAATTTCCATTTCCAAACACCTGATTGTGGGTTTATTATCCAGCAATTTCCTCACACAGCTATTTCATAAATAAGCAGCCCTCAGGAACTCTCTCTCTCATTCACCGCT
The DNA here is from genome assembly GCA_032876305.1 of Orestias chungarensis. NCBI lineage: Eukaryota > Metazoa > Chordata > Actinopteri > Cyprinodontiformes > Cyprinodontidae > Orestias > Orestias chungarensis. Next base: position 2,994,504 of record JAVLVB010000491.1, on the reverse strand, counting down.
AAGTAAAATTTCCTTACTTATATTCCGTGTTTTCGCCTGTTTTTTCACTTCCTGTGTTTGCCTCTGCTCCGCTTCATAGGATGGCATGTGTGAGAGACGTGCCTCGCTCTATCCAGCAGAACTCATTAAGATTATGCTGCTCTTGTTTCCAGAGAAATGTCATCTCATCTCTCCAGCCGGGGCAATCTGTGTCTTTAGCTATGGTGGCCAGGCAATATCTCTGCCCATTTTCTCCCCTCCACTGTTCATGCGGTGAATTGGGACCCGAGAGAGGGAAAAAAAATGTTTGGAAAGTCAACACACAAAGTTCTCAGTGCAATTTTAGGCTTAAGTCTTTGGCTCTCAAACCTTGAGCAAATTAAAAAATAAAACAGCAGGGATGCACTGAAAGAGGATACTTCGTGATTTCTATTATTTTTTAATATAAATTCCTTATTTTATTTTAATAGATTCAAACTAAGACGAGAAGCTGTAGTTTTTTATACTGATTGTTGAAATGTAAAGCACTAACATCACTTGAATGTTAAAGGTACAATAAAATGTTTGGCAATTTTTTACAGCTAAAGTAAAAAGTAATATCATGAGGGATGGATAAAAAGATAAATGGATGATTGAATGGATTAAGGATAGACCAATTCATTAATTGTTAGGTGGATCAACAGGTTTATAGATAGATGGATGCACTGATGGATGGATGCATGATCAAATGATCAGATGATTGGACTAACTGATGGGTTAATAAAACATTTGGGTGGTTGTTGGGTGGAGAAGGAGGGACGTATGGCAAATTGTATTCAGGATAGACCAATTAATTAATTGTTATTTGGATCAACAATATTATAGCTTGATGGATGCAGGTATGGATGGATGGATGGATGCCCAGACCTTTTCACAGTAAACTGCTTTTATTTTTTTATACTTTATTGCATCTGTTCTTATCCAGACCTGAAAAAAATACTTGAGTGTGATTGTTTTTCCGGCTTGGTAGGAACCTTGTTACGCTTCTAACACTTCTTAAAGATGTTACGGTTCTAACACTTCTTAAAGATTTAAGGATTGTTGGGACCAAAACAATCATAAGATACCTTGTAAGCAATCTACAGGTTGCTGTTTGAAGCCCTACAGTAGTATAAAAAATGGTCGATAGCAGCCTGTACTGTAGTCACACTTGATCCAAAGGCTGGAGAACTCGCCTTGTGTTGAACCGGTTTTATGAGTAAACCTGTGAGTGTGTCGCTCGCCCAAGACCTGACTAAAGATCAGAGATTATAAATGAAACGAGATTATATCCACGCACAAAGCTGAGATTTGCAGGTTTTTGGACATTTGGCCTGTTTTTTTAGCTCCTTTTAGAGTTTTCGTCTAGTTGTGGAAAATAGCCATTACAATCTCTGGTGCAAATCCAGAACTGATTGCATGCAAAAGCTGAAGTAAAAGAAAGATTTTAGACCGCAGATAAAACAAAAAAAGAATACTGCGATTTGTAAAAGGGAAAAAGTATCTTTAGAGTGAGAATGACTCAATAATTGTTGCTTTTATCCTGAGCCTTATTTACAGTTGCAGTGAGGATAAAAGAGCCTCATTGATTTTCCTTGGAGAATCAAAATGAAAAAAAAAAACAACAACAAAAAAGCTCTAGCCAATATAATTAAGGTTTAAAAACCGAACTCCAAAGGCCCATCAGTCTTGACACTTTTCAAGATTCTTAAAGCTCTTGCTTATGAAAAGGCCTTTTGACGGCACTGTAAAGGAAATTAAGTGAACAAAGACGGCACACCATGGTTTAGATTCAAGGAAAAGTGATTGTTTACACGTGGAGGCCAGGGATAAGAGAGATCCTGAGAGAGTCCAGTGAATTGTAACCAAACTGCACCTTGAATGAAAAAGAAAAGAACCCAGAACAAAGGTTCAAAGCTAAATTTTGCCGCATACGTGGGATGTGTATAATATCTAGCATTCGGTCGCAGGGAGGGGCAGGACCTTCTGATATGGGGAGCGCATACTTCAGAGTCCTCGGTCTGAATAATGCAGTGGAATAATGAGGTGGGGAGCAAAGGCTGTACCCCAGGGCTTTGACCATCTCTGTGACCTGATTATGTCAGGAAGTGTCAGCCACCAAGACGCTACAAAAGCACAGAGCATGCCGTCAAGTCCGTATCCTCAGTGATCTGGTACCAGCGCTCCAGGCACCTCGTGAGCCGGAGAAGTCCATACTGTCTCATTAACTATGTTTAGGAACAAGCTCTTGTTCTCAGACGATACTTTAATCAGTGGTCAAACCTGTTACTATACCTCTGAGAGATCCAATTTAAAAGTTTACGTCCGTTTTAACACTTAAAAAAAATATCTCTAGTTGAATTAACGTAATTTTGTTTTCGCAGAGTCGACATGATGAAGACAACGCGAGCGTAACGCAATGAAAAAACGGTTAATATAAATAACAGGAAGTGGCATAAAAGGGCACAATGTCCACACAGTTCTGCTTTAATGTGAGCACTGTGCACCTGAGATAAGATGATTCATTATATAGAGCTGAACAATGACAAGCATCATCATTCAAGCCTCTGGCTACTGATGGAACAATTTTGCAGGCACCCTTAAATATGACAAGGTCAGCGTTTTACTCCGACAGGCGCATGCGGTTAAGAGAGGGAAGGGTTTGTTTATTCCCAAAATGCTTAATATATGAAGGGGTGGCAGCCGGACTGTGGACAAACAGCTTTGAGGCAGCGCAGAGGCTCACCGCCAGGAATCAATCCGGAAAGATCAAGAACAATACAAATGGTTCACGTAGAGCTGGACATTAATACATCACATAACAAGAGGGGTTGCAGATGTTTTTATTCTGGTTTTTTTAGGTGACAGAATAACACAAAGTAGGTCATAATTAATTAAAAGGATCAGGGAATATTGCATTTGTATTCAGAAGCTTCTACTCTGACACCTTGACAAAACAACTGAGCATAATTAGGTGCCTTTAGAAGTCAGTGGTTGTAATTAATAGTTTCACTTTCAATACAATACCGTTCTTAATATCTGACACAATATTGGCATGAATCATACATGCTTTCATCTTACTTTGTTTATGTGTAAAATGTTAAAAGAGCTTTATTTAAACTACATTACTTAAAAAGAGGACAGTATTCTACAACAAGCAAACACTTTTGTTGTGATCGCTGGGCTCTGCATGGTAGATACATGATACTGGAACGGACTGTTGTGTTGTGTTGTGTGAGAGTTTAGATGCAGGCTGATATAATACAATATAATTTTGTTTCCTGATATCAGGCTTATATCAATATTGTATCTGGACACCGCTAGTGAAAAGGGGTCTGTAGTGAACAAATAACCTAATAAAGACCCAGAAAAGAAAAGATATGGCTGCTTAATTTAACAGGCGGCTTTGGCCAGGGGAACATTAAAGAGACAAGAAGCCAAAACACCTGTAGTAAATGTAGGGGAGTTGCAGATTTCAACAAATCTGGAGTGAAGCATTTGAAAAAATTCAGCCTTTATGAAATGATAAGAAGAATAACAACATTGTTAGAATGAAAGATATTAAAAACTGTTTACCTCAAGCCATGTTGAAAAACATGGCCTACCCGTGGATAATGGTGCTTTTACATCCCCTTTGGAATACACAGTTGTGCCTGAATAATGCTGTGGGCATGCACTCTTTTAATCGGGAAAGGATATCCGGTCATAGTTGATGGAAAGATAGAATAAGCTAATTTGATTTTGGCTTAATAATGGGTCTAAGGTTCATCTTCCAGCAGGATAGAAACCTTAGATCAACGCATCTTATTGCATCTTACATTAAAGATTATTGTTGTCAACTAAAAATCGATGGGAAGATTTGTAATATAACCTTGCAAAATATTAAAACTTAAGATTTTTCTTCCATTTTACATTTGTGCATTTACCTAAATCAACATTTGCTATAAAAAAAGCAAAACAATTTGTTGAATGTCGTAACATGAGAAAATGTGCAAAGGTTCAAGGGGTGTGAATATTTTTGTAAGGCACTGTATTTTCAGGGTATTAAACTCACCTGTCCTTGTGCATTTGTGACAAGCTGCCCTGTGGCTCCTTGCAGGTTTGAGAGGGTGTTTCCGAACACCTGGGAGCCAGCGATGGACCCCATGGCGGCTGCTGCTGCCACCGCCGCCTGGCTGGCCAACGGGTTGAGCTGCAGAGAACAAACACATCATTCATCAGAAAACACCAGACATTGTCCTTTTTTTTACATATTTACTCCACAGTACTGATTCCTGAAGGGTACCGCAAACCAGCTTCACGCCTCTGTTTAGTTGTCCAGGACAGAACAGGTAACTGCTACGAGGGTCGTCCACCGGAAAGGGGCCACGCAGTTTAACCAACGTTTCCCCGAGCTCTGTGCTCCCGGACCCAGTGGGAGGCTCGAGGGCAGGGAGGAGCATCGGCAACTGGAGGGAGGCTGTGAATAAGTGGCCATTTTAAGACTCTAAGTGCTTTCTCTGGCCTCTGGGGCTCCCCACGGGCCGAGTCTAGTCCTTCGACACGCAGCAATGGCCCACCCGCCTGCCGATCTCACAATAGAGCCGGGCAGCAAGGCTATGCATCACTGTATCGTCTGTCGCTTCAATAAACTTCGACTAAGAAATCCTCCAGCTTCATAAGAATCTAACAGAGTGATAGTGTTGAGGGAGAGGAAGGTTAAAATGACCATCTGCACACTCCCGTAATGGACTCGTCTGGTTTGGCCTGTGGTGGCAGAGAGGGACTTCTTGCTTTAAGACGAGGCTGTAGAGCCGCCACATTGCTCAGATTGCCCATATAAATCAAGCTAACTACTTATTAGGCGGCTGAAAATGCACTGCTGATTTGGTTTTGCTGCACTGGAGCAAAGTAGATCAAAGACTGAGGGGAGAGAGCAGACCTCCCTGATTACTCGATGGGATAAAGAAACAGGCGTCTTTCTGCTTTTTCCTAATATTTGTCTGTCTAACTTAAATGGGATGACTGAAAGTGAAAGTTATGTTAAAACCGAATACGTGGCACCGGAAATCTCCGCTTTGCCAAACTCTATGCATTCTGCTGAGAGTTCAGCTTTCTTCATAGATCCATATGCCATTTATATATATTTTTTTATCTCATCGCACCACCATATATTATTACACTTTCTGAAATCAAATGATGAAAAAATGCCACGGACCGATCAATACTTTTTCATTGACAGTAAAGGTTAAGCACATTAAGAATGACACTGCATTTGTCTTATGAAATCATATTTCATGTTGGTGGCCTCAAATTGGCCGTGATTGATATTGCCTCCCCCTCGTCTGAAAGTCATCCAGTTTTTCCTTGATAATCACACGATTGTCTTTTATGTGTTCCACTGGACGCCCTTCGGGAACCAGGAACATCTCAAACGCTGAAAACATGAAATGAAAACAAAAGTCTGTCACGGTCTATTGTTTTTAGCACCGAAAACGGTAAAACTCTGGAAAACTAATACATTTTACTGGTTTTCATAAATGGTTAAATAAAATCTAAACGAATGTTTGACTTGTTTATTTTGTGGTTTGATAATTGTTAAATGACCTTCATTCCTATTTTTAACCATTATCTCCCTAAATTGAAACTGCCATTCACTTGGTGTAAATTACAGGTTTAACTTAATGCATAAACGGAGCATCTATTACTATTATCATTATTTTTAAGTAATTTATTTTTTATGCAATAAATATGAGTTTCCCTTAACAATTTAGGTGATTTCCCATCAGAGAGACTGAATGCTGTTGCTGCACTACAGTGGACCACAGCTGAGTAATAGATTGCTTTGATAGAATATAACTCCAAATTATACACAAAAACTCGCCTATTTGGAGCTTTTGTTTCATAGGACATCTAAACTTTTTTAAGAAACTGTTTCTGAAGTCAAAACACATAGATGTCGCACAATACTATTTAGCATGCTATTGCCTGGCTTTAGTAAAGCTGCCAATCCCGAAGAGTTATTTATTTTCCTTTTTGCTCATTGGCTAGATGTCCAAAAGAATGAATATCAAAGTTATCTTCTGTGGTTGCACTTATACTATATATTAATGCACATGAAGGTATATTAGGTGTTTGAAATATTAAAATTTGCAGTCGTGGGCCTTTTCATTTGGGGTCTTGTTTAACAATGGTTTTTATCTATTGGGTGGTTTTCAACACCCTATGCTTTTGTGTTAGTTTAAAGCAATTTAAAGCAACTGCTTTTAATTAACTGAAAAACATACATACCATTTTCTCACATAGCGACATGATGACAAGCTTTCTACAGAGTGATTAAAATAATGTGATAAGCCGGTCTTTGGTATGAAAACTTGGAACTGAAACTGAGCATTTCTCCTTTGTCATAAATAGAAAACGAGCTTTGTTATTGAACACATTGGACTTTAAATGCTGTGATAGTTGAAGGGAAGCCATTGCGCTCAATTAGACCGAGTTAAACAGAGGCCACATTTCAGCAGACTGATAATGTGATCCGCACAGACAAGCACAGCCAGAGTCTCCCTGAAAATCTGCTGTGCTGTGTGTCATTATATGAGTGATAGGTTGTTGGAGAAAGCCTTCAGATTTATTTGAAATATCATCATCACGTTTCATACAATGATAGCCCTTCCAGGTGCTCTGTTATTCTGGCAAATCTCGGTGAAGAGAGAGCAGGCTTCATTGCTCCATCTGTGCCACAGTAGAATATGGATGGCAGTTATAAGGAAAGCAAGGAATAAGGAGAGCCAAGGCTATGCTCAACACCTAAACAGGTGATTTTCCGCCACGGTGACTCCTCTCAACACCTCGGCGGGAGGCAGAAAATGATAGAGCTGGGCTTGTATTTGTAATGATTGCATGTGTTGGACGAGATAAACTACGATCTTCCAGTTTGTGGAGCCTGCATGTTAATGATTGTGTTTCTTTTCATTCGGTGTGAAAAGGGGCATTGAAAGGATTTTATTTTGGCAGTTCAGACCTCTCTGGACAATACTATTACCTGTTAAGATCAGAGAAAATTGCAGAAAACATCAGGCATGTGGTTCCTTTCTATAAAGAAATAGAGAAGCCACCAAGGAGAGGCTAGAAACCAGAACTGGACACTTTTTTAGCTTAATTGTCTTTTCAAAAACTTAAAAATTAGATTTTCCATCATGATTACTTGCACCGACAAACGATTTTTATTGTGAAAGTGGTTCCAGAATGGACTCCATGTTGTTTATTTAAAAATGAAAATCGTTGAAGCACAGAGGTGAAAGAAGTTATTAAAAAGGCAAGTCTATTTTTGTATTTTTTTTATATTCAGTCACGGCTTTGCTTCTTTCAAGCTCTGAGAGAGAGAGCAAGACTTTCAGAAAATAACAGGAAGGCTATACAACTCACAGCAATGTCGGTAAATCTGCTGTGAAAAATGCTGGATCTGAAAAGTTTGGCACAATCAGGATCTTAGTGTGTGTGTGTGAGATATAAGGAGCTCCAAAAGCCACTAGAAGGTTGATTTTCATCATCAAAACTATCTCAAAGTGGACCCAAGAAGTTAAATTTCCAATCAATAGCACTCTTGTGTGTTCCTTAGGACGAATGTCCTTCATCTGAAACAACATGGAGTCTTCCCACAAGCCTGACCCGGCCCTCCGTCCCTGTCTCCTCCCTGCTCTCTCCTCGCTCCAGAGTGAATGTAATCAGCTGTGACATGAGAAAACACGTTCTCTGTCTGTCAGAATCCTGGTAGTCCTCTCCCGACAGTCCTCCACTGACTCTCCCCCCCGCCCTCCACCCCACACCTAAATGCCTCCCCCTCCTCACATCCGCCGTGCTTATGAACATCAAAATGCCATTAGGCCCTCCAAAACACCTCTGGTCCCTTGGTTGGCGGGGCTTCACACTGAAGTTGTGCACTCCGAGCCCCACGAGCTCTGACTATTGCTCACAGATGGGCCTCAGCTTTGGCCACTGCGAGAAAATAAACCCCCCAAAAAGAGCCATTCTGGAGGAAAAAACACATCGAAGTGAAAGACGGATGGAACAACTGGGGCGGATAACGCCCGGCTGAATACAATAACACGGCATCGGGCGACAGTTGGAGGCTGTAATTGCTTAAGGCGGCGGAGAGGGATGGGTGTGGAGGGGGCGGAGGTGGCATGTCGGGTGTTAATGGAGTGATGTCATATGAAAACTCCAGAGTGGCGGCTGGTTAACAGAGGGAGGTTTGGCTAATCAAATAAAATGCATTAACTCCAGGAAATGGCCGCTGCGGTCTGTCTAAGAAATGGCCACATCTAATGAGGTAAAATGCAAATGAAGAGGGAGAGGAGTCGTGAAAGCGTTTAAACCAACTATAAAGCGATGATGGAGTATAGGACAGTGGCCGTCAATCTCGCCACTCATTACCTTCATACGAAAGTAACTGGAGCTTTAATCATTACATGAAATCGGCTCCGGCCCATTCGTTGCTAATTGTAAAGGAACACTGGTTCAGAGTGGGTCCTTTGTCATCAATCACTTCCCGGAGCACATTTCCTTCAGTTAGGGAACACTGCAGGTAAAAATATGAAACACACCGTGATTTCTTAAACTATTCTCCTACTGGGGGAATGATCTATAATGTTTAGCTGTTTCCAGATGTATTAAATCTGAAACTACTTGGTGATTAAGTATCTACAGGAAAGTGCTGACCATTTTAGCCCCTGTGAAGTGACATATCTGGTACAGTTATTTCTGCACTACAATGGCGCTGGGTTGGAAATCATGGAAGCAACCGGTGTAGCAGTAAATTTACTCCTGCTCCAGCTATGATTATAAAGTAGCTACCAGGCTATGTTTATTGTCGCGGCGAGAAAATCAGTCTTGCGATCAGGCCACGATAAAAATATGATGTGTTTTAACATTTCCCATTCTTTGTATCCAGTCTGTCTTATTTCAAACGGGCTGATTTCATCCCATTTCTTTTGATTTGGGTGCCTCTTTTCACTCTGCTGCTGTTTGACATATACATATAGCATTTGAATGACTTTAATATCCTCCTAATCAATGTCCAGTGATCTTTTGATGTCCTCAATTCAATATAGGAAGGGTCATCCATGCCGCAGCTTTATAAACACAATAAAGGTAAATGATTACTCCCCTCTGTGGTGTCCAAAAATAAAGCCAGTAATGAAGAGAAATGGTGGAGTTTGAGTAGGAGGCCTGTCATGTGTCATTGGCCGACTCTAAGCTCCAAGATTAATCACGAGAGAGGGGCTCTGTGGCTAAGATGTGGTCAGCCTTGATCGATAAATCCACATCGCTCCCTTCCCTCCTACTGTGGCTCTCTGTTTCCCTTGCTCCCTATCTCCAAAATACACCTCACGCTAAATCAGCAAAGGTGAAGCGATGACTTAATGCGATGTACAGTTTGAGTGAGAATTTTAAACACACTTGTCAAGGGAACTAAAGTCATTTTATTCTTGTTTTTTAATTATGTATATTATCTTTTGTTATTTCCTGGTTTGGAATAAATTGTACAGCAACTTTGTGAACAAGTTTGAATTTATCAGGAATTTCGTCCAATTAAGGTTAAGATTTATATATGCTGTCCTTGAAAAACATGCGTATAGTAGCATGCATACTTACCAGCATAGTAGCATGCATACTTAAATGTCCCTAACACAAGGTGTGTCTCAACAAGCTTCTGGCTTATGCTGGGTATTTGTTCAATCTTTGTCATTGACATTTTTGTAGTTCAGTTAAAACACATTACCGGCCAAAATAACAAGCCAACTTTCTACTGGGGGACATCTGGGGTGACAAGAGGGGAAAAAGACAATCTATTTGGCCACAATAACAAGAAGTATGACCAGAGAAGTCAAAGTATGAGTATCAGACATTAAGGCTGCACGATATGTTGCGGAACTATCATCATCGAAACTTCACTCCTTGGAATAACTGTGTTGCAAAGTGTAACAATTGTTGGCTCATATCTCATGATCGTTATGTACTTGCATTTGTCTTTCTAATGCAATATTTAACCAGTTGGAGAGCCTCTCTGCAGCAGATGCTCACATTGAACTCTAATGACGTCGCCCCCAAAACCTTAAAGGTCACAGAGTGATGGAAGCACAGATGAGAAAGGTGGGGACAAACAAAGTAGACATATGTCACAAACGGAGTCATCACTGCAATATTTAAAAATAACTTAAAATACAGATAAAAAAAACATACTTGCAAAAACTCACCAAAAAAGGTGAAGGTTGTTAACAACTTGGTTGGAGAGCAGCATAACGTAAGGTGCCTTTCATTAAATCTTTTGAAAATTTCTGTTTTTTTTATATCATAGCAAATGTTGCACAATTACAAAATACATTTTTTACAACATATAGCAGGCCGATTAGAACATAGTAATAGGTATTAAGCATTGTTAGTGGCAGCATCATGCTGTGGGGCTGTATTGCTGTGAATTAAACTGTTGATGGAGGAACAATACCTTCAAACATCTTCAACTCCACCTGAACTTAACAGGTAGATGGTTTGAAACTGGACCAAATTGGGAATTCAAGCAGGAAAATTATCCCAAGCAGGCATCGGAACTATTTTGTTAGTTGGAAAAAGGGGTTTAAACTTTAAGCAAGTATGACAAATACATTGCATTTAGGCCACATTCCTGTTTTAAAAATTGTCTTTGTTAAATTTGATGTAGTATTTCTATCGTAAATATCAACTGTAACAAAAAAATAAATAAATTCATCTTAGTTACCAGAAACAAAGGCTTAAATATATCAGTCTGTGTCTATTATTAATGTGTTTCACTTGGTTAAGTTATTAAGTTAATAAAACATTTTTTATACTATTATAATCTCTCAAATCATTCAGAATGTTGTGTGTATTAAGAAAGAGTAGAGACCATTTAGATTTATGTGCCCAGTTCTTGGCTTTAAAGTAAAGCCGCATGCTTTTTGTCAAGCCACCAAAAAAGAACAAAAGGTTCAAATAAATAAAAATGAAAAACTCAACATAATAATAAAGCAGCATTTTATTGATTACTTCCCAATTCAGGGCATGCGGTTTAATTAATCATCCATCCCATATTCTATTGGAGTCTTCTGAGCCTGCATTTCACAGGGAAACGGGCAAATAAAATCAATAATCAGATATTACCAAGAAATTGGAAAATGGTTCCCCTACGTACAAAATAAATCCGCTTTAGTCCACTTCTAAATTCAAACAGCATAAACCAAATCTAACCTCAGTCTAGCCCAGCTAAAACACCATGAAGAAGAAATTCTGATAATATCCTCCAGAGGCCACAAATGGGACTTTTGACTTGGTCTATGAGGAGGGCATAATGTAACAACATTGCATTAAAAGGGTCTTTTTACAGCGCGCCGGCACAGCGCAGCTGTATTACTTGTGTGAGTCCGGCGCTCTGTTTGCGGTCACTAATGGGCATCAGAAATTACAGGCAGTGGATTCGCGCCCCGTGGGGGGACTGGCCTCCTCAGTGGAGCGGAGCACTTAGATGGTGTCTGAAAGGCTGTTGGAGGAGAAAGGGGGGAACTCAATGTCACAGCCCTGCTTCATAATTAAAGAAACCCTATTCCTTATCCACTGTTAGGTGAGCCCTGGCACGGTGCTCCATCTGAGGGCTCCCATGCAGGCGTCTAATGCGAGTTGCCCCCGGTGTGCATGTGGGCTGATCGGGGGAGCTTTGCCTTTCTGCTGGGTGTCTGAGCGGGAAGCCCTCTGCCCATTTCCAGAGTAAGGGAGTCAGGTCTATAAGAATTGCTGACCTCAGAAAGTAAAGGAAGTATCCACTGTGTGATGACTGAAAGCCCAACAAACCCAGAAAAAGCCACAAAGTAAGTGCAGGGTGCAAAACAGGAGCCATTTTGGAAATAAATGTAACTTTTTTCTGATTTAGAAATTCAAGGTTCGTCGTTGCTTCTTAAGTCTGTAGATTTTCTCCCTGCCTAATCCCTCATTTGAAGTAAATAAAAGTAGTAGAGCTGTCATGGTCAGGTTGTTTTCCTCATCTAGCCCTCATGCTTTGTAATTATTCATATGAAATGCGGCGCTGTTGATGGGCAACAGTCTTATTTTCTGCTTCAGTCAACAGTGCACATTTGTATTTCTAAATTGTGCAGGGCTTGTTATGTAAGGCAATTTTCTGCCTTCTTAAGAGCCAGATCTGCTGTGCATTAATAAGAGTTGAGCTGAGGGGGTCCTGTTCATGCTCTACACTCCACAGCCACAGCGGGGGAAAAACGCAGCTGCTATTACTCAGATATAAATACATATACATACATATATACATTTATATTCAAAGATTTTTATTAGAAATGTCTGGATTTAAAACAGGTGTTAATCTGGATAATACTTGGAATACTAGAAAGTTTTTCATTTCTTTGCAAATCATGGAGACTTTATTGCACAAATCTGTCAAACAGGATGCAAAATTCATTGTTCCTTTATACTTTAATGACAAAATAACCCACAATTTGAAAGTCGGATTTTCAGTTTTTCTGCTTTTTTAGACAATTTCTAAAGCAGAAATATAAAACCCTAATGACAAGCCCCCAAAGATCTTACAAAGATTGACTGTAGAAGATGAATAAAATAAAAAAAACACACACACAGAATGAATTTAGGGGCATTTTATAGCAGTCAGGGTTTCAACTAAAACAAAAAAACTGGAAATAACAGAGGAAGCAATGAAGGAAGGAAAGATTATATACAGAATGGGTGAATAGATGCATGGAAAACTTAATGGCTGGGTGGATAATTATTCATCCATGCTGTTTAAACAGGTTTGGCCCGTTTTTTAAAACCCAGGAAGTGTTTAATCCATCCATACATTGACCAACCCGCTTATCATTGTGGGGTCGCGGGTGTTTTATTGTGATCTATAAATAAAAGTTTGAGTTAGGTTCAGAAAGATTTGAAACCCCCCCCCCCCCCCCGAAAAAAAATTTAACGAACAGACAGACTAATGAACAAATGGATGAAAATTATTTTAAAGAATGGGACGGGACCAAAAACATAGAAATATAGAGGTTTTCCGCTGTTACCCCAATCTGGAAGCTGTTTCAACATAGCTTCAGACCTTTGTGGGCTCCATATGATATTTAAAATTTTGTTTTATTTGTTAATACAACTGAAGCTTCCAGTATCTTTTAGATGTCTGACACCTGGAGCAGAATGAGGTCCATCTTACCTCTTAGCTTAAGTGACTCCATCTCCATCGACATGCTGCAGCGTCCACATTTGAGCGTGTCATCTTAATTTTGATTTAATAGCGAAGCAAACGGTGGGCGTCTGTTTAACTAAATTGAATGAACACTGCGCTGATTCGGAAAATCAATGAGTCGGGGCGTGGGGCCTTATTACAGCACATGTTATTATAATGAAAGAAATACCTACCACCCATAAAAAATGACATTTGCAGCAAATTTGACGGGGGATATATTAACCGCCATCAAGCGGAAACAAAAGTAGACGAGATTGAAGTGAGCTTTGAGGAGGGAAACAAGAGAACGGGGAGGAGGGCGGGGCAGGAAGATGGCAAAGAGGTAAAGAAAAGATAGAGAAGGCACACAGCCGGGCCTTTGAAAGGCCGCTGTGGTTGGCAGCAGCTGACCTTGGTGACGATGGCTTTTCACCAGAGGGTTCTAATGAAGGCTGATTTCTGGGGAACAGTGAGGGAGCCACAAAAATAAAAGGAAAGAGAGCGAGGGGGGTAAGACGGGCGAAGAAAAGGATCGACGAGAGACTCAGGTAATTGCAGCACTTGTGGGCTGAGACCCTGCGGTACTGTGATGTCAAGGTGCAGTGGGAAAGAAGAGAGATGTCTGCGGACACTTTGGTGGTAAATTGTGGAGCGCGGGAATAGGAGGAGGGCCCCTAGACTGTAATTACCCTTATGAGTGCGCGGATTGAGAGTGGACAGGCCCGGTGTGGAGCTCTGACAGCGATCAAGGAGACAACCATGAGTAGAAGAGGGACAGACGGCAGGAGTCTGACAGATGAGGAAGACAGGACACGTCCACCTCCGCCTGGCCCCCAGAAAACCAGCCAGGCAGACACTGTACCGAGGTCAGAGGCTATTAGTGAACACACAACATGCTGGTGACAAGGCAACTATGACAAGAACAGGAGAGCTCAGGGTTCCTCCACATTTATTTTTTACAAATCTTCATTCAACACAATTTCGTTTTTTTATCTACCTTTATTTAAATTAATTTCTGGACGTCTGAGCACAATAATCAGGTTTGAACCTTAATTAGTATTAGATGAGCTGTATCATTAGTTGGATCTACAAAAAAATAACGAAATTTAAATTTTTGGTGAGGAAAATATGCCTATGGGATTCTTTTTAAACTAAAACATTTAAATGAATATGCAGCTTGGGAAGTAGAAATAAACACTATTCACATCACAAGACACTGTCTGCGTTGCAATATTTGTTTGGTATTATAATAGATGTTCTCCACTTGCCTTTTTTTATGCTAATTTTACATTTGAGAAACAGAAGAATGTGGAAAACAGACATATATGACAAGTGAGATGTTTTTTTCTGATATGTCCCAGTCCTAACAATAGGAATAACTCGCAAATAAAGACAAAAACCGTAGTTGTAACATTCATAAAAAGATGTAAGATCAGCAGGAATTAAGGGTTAACTAGACGGCCGGAGTGCAGCATAACCTAAGGTGCAATTCAAGTCATCTGTTGAAGGTGCAGGATATCGCAGGATATTGCAGGATTAGAAACAATTACTTTGCAAGTCCTTCCAATTATCATGCAATTCTGCTGTACACCCAAAACCAGAGTGAAGCAAGACTATGGGATGTTAGCTTCACCTATACAGCCAAGACAGAGCTCTACTTAAAGCATATTAAAGTATCTTTGGTACCAAAATCAATTAAAATAAGTGCAGTTGTAGGCATATATGAGGGTATTTCATGTATTTGCAGATTGAGTGGGTGGTTTAGGTCCCTAACCCCTAGCAAGAAAAAGGCTTGAAACAAGTCACTAATTCAAAGTGAAATTAATGCTACCTTGTGACCCAGTGTGAGCAAATAGATCTAAAGATTAGGGTGTTGGCATAGAAACCTCCAACTTCAGACTCTAAACTCATCACTGGAAATAAATCCTCAATAGAAACATGCAAAATGCTGGTCAGCAATTATTTCTAGGGTTTGTTTGTTTTCATACCAATTTTATAAAGTTTTACCCATTTGACTTGGATTTTAACATCTTTAACATCTTGGTTGGATGAAAATCATTTCATATTTATTTTAAGACTTCAAAATAACTGCAGAAATTACTGCATGAATTGCAAATAAGTAATTAAAAACTTATGTGAATTAAAAAAACAAAACTGTTTTTTCCATATTCAGTTTTCTGTTTTTCCAGCACTTATCCTTGAAAATAAATAAAGTATATTGCAGGCCAGTGTAGGAACCCTTCCTCAGAAGAAGAGCCCATAATGTGATATAATGAAAAAATAAACACGTTAGATCAGAGGGGGATTCTGCGGCTCCACAGAACAGTGTAGCAGGTCAGGAGGGTCTGGGCACGCTTGCTGGAATAAGAGATTTGATAGGCTGGCCTAAGCTTCCCGTTGCCACGGATCAGCATGTGCTGCCTCCTCTTTTTCCTGCCTGGGCTGATGTAACCCACTGGAGTGGCAAATTACACCAGACCTACAGCTGTAGCCCGACATTATGATTAATTTGATCAGTAATTTCTCCTGTTTTTCATTTTAATCGCCGCGACCATTCTGCTGTGGCAGGTCTTTCAGATCTAATTAAGATCAATTCCGGTGTAACAGACTTGGCGCGCCTTTTACCCTGTCAAATCCCTGAGCTCTCCGGGCGTGGAGAAAACCCGCAGCTCCAATCAATCAACTCCCAACAACATCCCGTGCGCTCCTGCAATCAGCCCATTAACGCACTTAAGCAAATTTCATAATCCCCCCCTCTCCCCTGCTTTCATGTCTATTTGTCATCACTTTGGTGGCTATTTCAGGCGGCCGCAGACTCCATTCAAAATCAGAGTACACGTTAGGCAGAGAGCGTGAGAGAAAGTTAAATCCTTCCTCCATTTAAGATAATTAGCTGCAGTAATCTAGGGCCAGACCTTATTGACTAACGGTGACACGATCTGCAGTGGCAGGGTTTGCACTCTAACAAGCATATTAATGAGGAAGGTAATGAGTTTTGTCACACAAATTAAAAACAGCAAAGGCTCAAGGGATGTAATGAGTGCTTTGGATTTTCTCTGTATGAGTTTTACAAAGAGTATCACACGCCTCTCCCGTGAGAAGGGAGCTACAATGAGACGTTAATTGCAACATAATGAATGTTTGTCTCTAAGCAGCTTGGCATTATGTTTCCCAGCAAATAGTTGAATGGCTGAATGATCCTACTTGTCTGGATAATACCAGCAGGAAATAGGGGTGCTATCATCGTATTATGGTAATTACGACTGCATATTAGAGGACAGGGCAGGTCCTTCTGATGAAGCGGCAAAACAACAAAAGTGCCCTCCTCTTCTGGCTTTTTATTAATTTCACTGTTTAGAACCACAACTGCAGTCCAAAGGACAATATTATTGTTAGATGATAATGATTTGTGGCCATAAATATTAATAAGATGAGTTTTTGATGTTCATGATGGGAGAACTCTCAACCAAGAAGAGCTTGTCTTGTTGAATATAGAGTAATTTTAGCCTCATAATGGATACACTAGCTGCAACATTTCCCTGAAAAGACAAGAGACCGGTGAGAACTTTGTACAAAAGTAAGGTTAAAAGTAGAAGGCATCAGGGTGAGTTGTCAAGATACTCCGTAGTGTCACATTCATCTTCTCAAACTGTTAAATGTAGATACAAACATCTTCTCCTTCCATCATACCATTCAGGGGAAAGATTGTTTCTGGTCAGAAATGTACAAATCAACCCCAGAAAAAATTACTTGAAGCTGAAAGAAGCTGCTCAGAAAAAATATTTGTTTTGTACCGGCATCGGCTGAAAGGCCACTGAGAAAGGAAGAAGCCATTGCTGAGTCCAAATTTCTTTAGACATCAAACTAAACGACTTTTGCTCTCATTTTAATTTTTTTTCCAGATACTTTAAATGTGCGTTTATGGAAACAAGGTGTTACTTTATTTTTATTTTTTTAGAAGCTGATTAGCATATAAAAATCTCAGATAATAACTTGAATACCTCTCAGTTGAAAAGGAAGCTTCATGGGTGCAAAGAACTATAAACACTCTCTTCAATCGATCATAATGGGCAAGGATCACATCTCACAACTCACGACATTTGACTTCTGAACATACGACCAGAAAGATAACTAAAGAGGAGCACCAAAAGCAAATGTGGTGGATTAGCAGTGCATGCAAACAACTGACTTATGGCATTGAGTGTGAAAAAGTTACGGTACTGCCTTATAACCCTCTTTTAAGGGTTATAACTTTTGAGTTCTTTTTCACCGAGTACTTAAATTCTGAAAGAAAATGTCTTTATAGTAGGTGTCTATCGGACAATGCTGTTACAGCCTTTAAAGAATCCATTGCACCTCTAATTTCTTCAGTATTTCAGAGAAACGCAGTGGAGGGAAACAAATAAATTTCATGCCCTACACAGATTGATGCTGTTGTTCATAGTATTACGTCCTCATTGCGTACAACATTAGACAACGTAGCCCCCATAAAAAGGAAAGTGATTACTCATAGGAGGTTGTTCCCCTGGTTTAATTCAGAACTTCGTACCTTGAAGGGAAACACCAGGAAATTGAAGAAGAAATGGCGGCTTTCGCTTTTAGAGGAGTCCTATTTATCCTGGAAAAACAGCTTGCTTATGTATAAAAGGACCCTGCGCCAAGCTATATCTGCATATTTTAATTTACTAATAGAGGATAATAAGAACAATCATAGGTTTCTTTTTAATACAGTTGCTAAACTTACGAGAAATGAAAACTCTGTTATATCACCCATTCTTCCAACTCTTAGCTGTAATGACTTTATGGAATTCTTTATTGATAAAATTGAATCTATTAAAACTAAAATGGATGGCATCCTACCAAACATAACTACTACCTCAGTAAGCAATGAGATACTGAATGTGGCTCTGGAGCCTGATCTCTGTTTGAAGTGTTTTGTTCCAGTTGAGCCTTCTGAGCTTTCAAAAATATTTTCTTCATCTAAGCCTTCAACTTGTATGTTGGATCCAATACCGACAAAATTGTTTAAAGAAGTATTTCCTATTATTGTTACCCCCATTTTTGAAATGATTAATTTGTCATTAGTGAATGGTTATGTATCAGATGCTCTTAAGGTAGCTGTAATAAAACCGCTTCTTAAGAAACCTTCTCTTGATCAAGAAGACTTAATAAATTACAGACCCATATCTAATATTCCTTTTTTATCTAAAATCCTTGAAATTTTTTTTGCTAATCAACTGAGAGAGCATTTGAGGAATAATGACCTATTTGAACAATTTCAGTCAGGTTTCTGAGCCCATCATAGCACTGAGACAGCTCTCTTTAAAGTTACAAATGATATTCTCATGGCCTCAGACGATGGGCTCGTGTCTATACTAGTTCTGTAAGATCTCAGTGCTGCTTTTGACACAGTCAATCATAATATCCTCATTGAAAGGCTCGAACACACTGTGGGGATCAAGGGAACAGCACTAGGCTGGTTTAAATCGTATTTGTATGATATATCCCAGTTTGTTCATCTAAATGACAAATCTTCTCCGCACTCTAAGGTTACTTGTGGAGTACCACAGGGGTCTGTACTTGGCCCAATTCTATTTACTATATACATGCTCCCTATTGGTAAAATCATCAGACAGCATGGTGTTAATTTCCACTGTTATGCTGATGATACACAACTGTATTTATCTATAAATCCTGATGAATCCAGTCAGTCTGGTAGATTACAGGCATGTCAAGATAACATAAAAATGTGGATTTAAACTTTCTGCTTTTGAACTCTGAAAAGACAGAAGTTGTTATCTTTGGACCAGAACCTCTAAAAAAGAAATTGCTTAGTCAGCCACTTGACATAGAATCAGGTTGGGATCTGGTGACAATGTAAAGAACCTTGGTGTTATTTTTGATCAGGAAATGTCTTTCAAGTCCCATATAAAACAGGTCTGTAGTATTTCCTTCTTTCACCTTAACAATATAGAAAACATTAGAAATATTCTCTCTAGGACAGATGCTGAAAAGCTAGTCAATGCATTTGTTACTTAAAGGATGGACTATTGTAACTCTTTATTAGCAGGAAGTTCACAAAATGCAATTAAAACTGTACAGTTGGTCCAAAATGCTGCAGCAAGAGTTCTGATGAAACTTAAAATGAGAGATCATATCTCCCCAATTTTAGCTTCCCTTCATTGGCTCCCTGTCAAACTTAGAATAGATTTTAAGATTCTTCTTTTGACATATAAAGCCCTCACTAATAAAGCTCCATCGTATATCAGAGATCTGATTACTCCTTATGTCCCAAACAGAGCACTTCGCTCTCAGACTGCAGGTTTACTGGTGGTTCCTAGAATC
>JAVLVB010000491.1:2930247-2974840 GCA_032876305.1 Orestias chungarensis | reverse complement strand
TTATATCTTTCAGTTATCAGGCTCCTCCCCTGTGGAACCAGCTTCCAGCTTTAGTTCGTGAGGCAGACACCCTGTCTAGTTTCAAATCTAGACTTAAAACCTTCCTGTTTTATAAAGTTTATAGTTAGGAAGAGGTAGAGAAGACAGCCTAATCCAGTTGGGGAGGAACTCAGTCTTGACAGAAGGTTCTCCTTTGCTCTACCTTCTTCATGTCTCACTCTATAGGGTTAAGTTATTTAAGTTTTTCTATAGTTATGCTGCTATAGGCTTAGACTGCTGGAGGACAATCTGACCACTTCTCTCTTTCTTCCTTTGTCCAATCTACTTAGTTATCGTTATTTCAACATTGTTAACCTTTTGTTTTCTCTTAGTGTTCTTCTCTCCATAGTAACCACACCTGGGCTGGCGTTCTGTTAGCCGAGACAGCTTCTTGGATGAGATCATGGGCTGAGATGCTTCCAGTGACACTCTACAACTGCTGCTATAAACTCAATTATTTCAGTATCCTGTGCTTCTAATTTAGTTTTCTGTCTTTTCAAACCCCCAGTCGGTCATGGCAGATGGCTGCTTGTACTGAGCCAGGTTCTGCTGGAGGTTTCTTCCTGTTAAAGGGGAGTTTTTCCTCTCCACTGTCGCTACATGCATGCTCAGTATGAGGGATTGCTGTAAAGTCAACGACAACACAAGCCATTGTTTTGGTCTTCTGATTCCAGAGGGAATGCTGCAAGTCAATGACTCGATGCAATCTGCTGGGGTTCCTTAGATTGGAAACTTTATCAAATGGATTTGTTATGATTTACTTTGATTTTAATTTATTTTCTGTGAAGTGCCTGAGACGACACCTGTTGTAAATTGGCGCTATATAAATAAACAGATTCTTGATTCTTGATGGTTTCACCAAGGTCATGTTGCGTTGGAGATGTTTGCTGCCCACAGCATAACCATCCACAACAACTGTATTTAGATACTTAATTATGTCAGTTACAACATTTAAGTGTGAGTGTTTTGAATTTAATTAAGGCTTTTTTATTTTATTTTAATCCACTTCACTTCAATTTAGCTAATTTCAGTATACTGTATGCTTGTACCGCTCCTTTGCACTACATGCTCAAGGCACAAACAGATTGAAATTGTAATTACATATTTACACATTTAAGTCTTTTATTACAGTGTGTTAAGCATTTGCAATGAATACCTAGATTTACTGTTTCAAATGAAATGACTCAAAATGAAAAAAGTAGCTTTGCAGTTGCCACTACTCGGTGCATCCAATCACTGACTCAAATGTTAGAGGGAGCAAGAGGTGTGGTTTAAATCCCATTGCAGCTTTGAGAGTGTCCTGAAGCCGCGGCCTGCCCTTGAGCAAGGCCCTTACTGGGTGACACACTCTTTGGCAATCCCAGAAATGACCCTGAGAAACTAAGCCTTTTATGACAATTCTGCCTCTCCCCTACACAACACACTCCATAATCCTATTTGATGAGGCAATATCTTAATGATACCTGATGCGGCTTCTCTGGCCACTAAAGGGGGGGGGGGTGTCCACCCTTAGTCATCATAATCACCCACAATGTTGGTCTTATAAAAAAGAAATCTCAGTCTTAGACATTGCATTTGCTTTTTCAAGATGTCCTCTACAGGTTTTGTCTCAGCTCATGTAAACGATATGCTCAGTAGGAAGAGTATCTGCAGTTTCATGGTTCTGTGCTATCCCAACTCAGTTTGAATGTGCTAATCTGTTATTGTGGCCACTCGGATTGGATGGTGCGTTTAGCGCAATGTAGTGGCCAGCCTTTGGAGCCCATTAAATCCAGAGGCTGTTTTTCCTGCTGAGTCTCACCAGGCCGTGACAGGGCCGGAGAGGGCTGCAAGGAGAAACAAATAGCCCAACTCATCCCGGCCATAAAGAAGCTCGCACCGCAACCCAATAAGGGTCTGACGCTGATGAATGTGACCGGGGACGGAAAGGCGACCCTGGCCGGTTTCCACCAGAAATGAAACCACAGGGATATAAAATAGGAAATTATGGTCACACGGTGACAGGCAGACGCACAGAGGGGCAGAGATCGATGGACAGACAAAATGAATAAAAAGGAGGACAAGTAGGAAGAGCGGCAGAAATTAAGGGATTGATTATGTCTCATAAGATTAGAGCATAGATAAACTATAGGAACAGCAAAATGAATATGTACATATTTGATTGTGAGGTTCAATAGTGGATCAAGGCTTCAACAACAAGATGCAAGGTCTACTAAATCTATATAAACACTCAGGGAAGCCCACCAATCTCCGTTTTGAGGGACACAATAACACTATAACTAATGCAGGGTGAGGGGGTGGGTTGACAAAATTAAACCAACAAATATGATACAATTCTGATAATCACTCAGGTTTCGAAGAGAGTTTGATTTTAATAAAAAAAATCACTTTCTTTGGTATGCATCATTTCATGACAGGAAGTAAAAACAAGTACACTTAATATTTAATTACTGGTTCTGCAACTCAAACTCTGAAAGTGTCTTTTTGTTAGATATTTACCAAACACATTCTAAGGACTGTAGCTTGCATTAATTAGACATAATTATAAAAAAAAATAAAAAATGACAACTCATGTAAGTAAATTAGTTTTTAAATGACATTTACAGACAAGGCTCAACCAAACGACCATATTTGTGGATAGATTAATGATGGTGTCCTGAAGTCTATTCATTTTAAACTGGACAGCAGATAACAAAATCTGATATTAATGCTAATAAAATTAACAGCATGTATATGCCTGAAAGGGAGAAGTGCAATTAAACCACGCAGTCCATTTCTTGTGCATGTTGTCTTGACAGTGACAGGAGTTTTTTGTTTCTAAATGTTCAAATTCAGTACATTTAGGTCCATCCTTAAATTAAAACAATAGTTTTGAAAGTTAGCATTAAGCTAAGTTAACTTCATCTTTGTTTTATTAGGACTCCTTAAAATACAGGCTCATAAAATTACTTCAGTGGCTTTCCAATTGGTCATGTGGGAACAAAACCCAAAGAATAAGTTATTCTCCTGCATTACCGACATAAGTTCGTTTGCACATCATGCAGGTGAATAACTAGTGTTTCAGCTGCTTTCCGTGCAGCATGGAAGCCTATTTAGGAAGCAGAGCAGGTTTTATGAGGACCAACCCAGTCTTCTGAATGAAAACCCCTTTGTTTTTATTTGTAGAGATATTTATTTTTTAGAAACCGTGGGGGGGGCAAACAGTGTTTTGATTATTTTATTTGTTTCATTAATTATTAATAGCTAAAAAATTAAAAATAGTAATTCTAGACTTTGTAAAAAAACTGAAATATAACTGGTTTTATTCTTCACATCAAAGTTTTTTCTTTGTAGTTCTGATTACTGGCTGGCAGGATGCATTTAAACAATGATAGATGATGAATGATTTAAATAATATTAAAAGGCACATGTGGCTTTCTGTCCGTTTATAATTGTGGGACTGATTCTTTCTTAAAGTTGTGTTATTACAAATGCTTTATTTCTATTTTTAGAAATGCAAATAAACAGTTGTATAATGCTTATTCTAGCCAGTCTGATTCGATGCATCACTAGTGGTGTGATGCCTGATTACTATCTAAAGGTGAGGACTCACCGGCAGAGGTATGGGCGGAGTGACGGGGGAGGGAAGGCTGCGGGCCGGCGACTGGTTTGGCCGATGTGGCGGGGACTGCTGCAGGTGTCCAGAGGTGGAGGAACATGTGGAGCCTGGAGATGGCACAGAGGTCTGCTGCTGGCTGGGTGGGGTCACATGATGCTGGGGTGGCAGATGGTTCTGGGCGTGAGTCTGCTGGTGATGATGCTGCTGCTGCTGGTGGTGGTGCTGCTGCATTTGCTGGAGCTGTTGCAGGTGCTGTAGCTGGGAGTTCAGCGATGAGGTAGCTGTTGATGAAAGGGCAGCAGCTTGATTCGTGATTCGTACAGCATGCAGCACAACAATCTCAAAGAAGCTTTCACTGACAAACTGAAAACAAGTGTTTTAGCATGTCAAGAGGAAGCCCTCATTATTTGAGAAATATCCCAACACCTTGGAAAGATGTGCATGCACATGAGGAGGTGTGGGTGGCAAAAGGCGAATGATGAGGGACACATGTAAATTGTGTGGAGCCACAACAAGATCCTCCAGGGTTTTTAGCCGTTAGAGAGAGTGAGTGAATATAATTTAATAAGTTGGAAGACAAAGCCCTTCAGCCTGACTGATATATCTGCTCTCTCTGGAGCCAAAAGTCATCATTGTTATAAGGAGAATGACACAATCTTTGGTTTAATAGCTTAAAACCTCATAAGAAAGAAACGTCTGTCTTTTCACAAAGAGTTCAGAAATAAACCCATTAACTAATTAGATCCAATAATAGCATTTCAGTAAAAGAACTAATTATTTTTTAACTCAAACACACTATATTTCTTACTGGATTTCCCCCAAAAAATGTAAACCTTTTGTTGAGGATGAGGAGTAATTATATTCCCTTGGCTAATTTTCATTTACTTAGTAGAATGTATCTAAGATATTGCAGCTTGGGGATCTGAAATAAGTTAATTTAATGCTGTTACAATGGGTGTTAGCTTCAGTAGTCATGCCAAAAAAACATCTTCTGTGGATATTAATCCTTATTGACGTATATTTGGTGTTTGAGCTAATAATATTGGCACGTACACGGACTCTTAGAAGGTGGTCTGAAGCACTTGCAGAGCTATTTCTGGATTGTTGTGGTTCCTAACCGTCACAAATATCAGGGGTTATTAATGCAAAGAGCTCAAAGAATCCAGAAAATCATAGAAAATTAAATGAGGTTCATGACCTTTTAGACCCTTTTCTGATAAAACTAATCACAGTTAAACTCCACCCTACAAATGTGCATCATTTGTAACAGCATTTATTTTAACTGCAATATTCTTAATGATATTAACTATGAATGAAAAATACAAAAAAAAGTACTGATGAACTTTTAGCATTAGGAAAAAAACTTTAGTTTTATTAGGAACTGTAGGATTAATAAGATTTGAGCTAAAAATACAAAATAATCACAGCAAAGTGACAAAATAGATGAAATGACGGCCTTGTCTTAAAAACGAATCGATGGAAAAACTTTTTTGTGGAATTTATCCATCTCTACCAATACAAATTTACACAAAGTCAGGATACAAAGCTTATAATTGGATTAAAAGTGAAGTCTTTATGCTGAAAGAAAAGCCTCTCGTCAACACACCAAACGCATCAGAACTAGGTCTCACTCCTTACTTAAAAAAAAAAAAAAGACGGAGCCAAAAACAATAGATATAAAGGGTGCTTCTTAACATCTATTGATAAATAAAGCCTTGACACTGCATAGTCAAGATTGCATACATACAGAATCAATGTGCTTAAAATATTTAAGTAAGCTTTTCTCATAAAAGATGAATAAAACATCACAGCACACATATCTTTGATTAGGGTGGTAACTTATACTCCAGGACAGGCGTGGATGAACATTTGATGAAGATCAGATCTCCCCTCACTCCGCAGAAGCTGAGCCGAAGGAATCTGGCATCTCTCGGCCAGTAAACAGCGCACTTTTATATTTCTTCTACCTCCTGACACATTGACACCTCTTCCCATACCCCCGCCATGAATTATATATCGACTGCGCGAACAGCAAGAGTCCAATTCTCGCTTGAAATGTTGGGGCCCCGAGTTGTCTTGCGAGTGCCGAGCCCCTGACAGGACCCGCTCTTTTCCTTTGCAACTTCGCGATGACAAAATGTTGAGACCCCCATTTAAAGATGGGAATGAAAGAGAACAAAGATGGAGAACCTAAAACATAACACAAAAACTAAAATAAGGGGGGCAAAATGAGATCTCTGTCAGAAAATTATTGAAACCAGACGAAGATCAAAGAAGATTGGAGAATTTCCTGCGGCACCAACCATTACGCTGAGGAACAAGAGGCACAACAAAAGAATACGAAGCAAAAGAAAACAAATACAGAAGGAATATGGAAGAAGCCCCATGTGGCCTTATTATCAGGGCTACACTGCAGGTAACTATATTCTTTAACAGCAGTGCTTTATAAATTCTGTCATCTTGTTAAGACTGTCAGGACTACTGACCCTACGCTCCTTCCTAACTGGCCGACTGGTACTCTGCAGCTCATTCTTCTAACCGCGGCCCTCTGATTGCTCTGCTTGAGTATAATCCGAACGGCTTGTCTAAGCTAATTGTTTGTGCTTCTTCCTCCAGCAGACACTGAGCCACGGCTGAGAGTCGGAGCCGCGCTTTATAATGGAGAGAGGCCAAGAGGGTGCCGTGGTTCCTATAGCGCTCATTATATCTCCCACTGCCTCTTTGTTAAGTTTCACATTCCCCAGGAGTCGTCTTCTGCACTGCGAGGGGCGCTCCCACTTAGTTCCAATGCCTGAGGTGGCGGAGGAGCCGGGGAATCTCTTTCGCTGTTGTTACTACTTGCCATGTTTAATGTTTGTAATGATGGCAGGGTGAGATCGAACGGCTTCTTGCTCATATAAAACCTGAACTGTGGCTCTTTTTTTGTGTGTGCGCCTTTTACATATTTAAAAGTAATCAGCTGAGGCACCTACGTAGAGAAGTGTAACACCTCTAACCTGGCTGCTTTGAAGAACTAGCAGCCGTCTCTCTTTTATTTATTTTGTGTTGCCCCCGTGGTGCCACAGAAGAAATCAACTGTTATCTTTGACTGTCCTGGGCCTGGGCTCTGAAGTGCTGTAGGACGAAGGAGGAGACTGATTGTCGGAGGTGGTGAGGGTAGGTCAGAGTCGGCTCGTTCGTCAGACAAAATGCTATTTCGGTTTTTCGTGTGGTTGAGAAGTGAGATGCTGGAGACGGAGCTCTCTCATTACAAGCACAGTCTCAGTATCCCTGCCAATCCATCCTGGTACAACATTTTACTCTCCGGGGTTCATTCAAGCTCAGTTCTTTGTTGTTTCCCTTACAGTGAACTACATCTCAGTTAACAACTATGCTATATTAGTTATTACTTGATTTTAAGTGGGTATCACTTACAATTGCTGTATGAATTTAAGCAGGGCAAATGACTAAAGCAGGCCTTACTTACATATATGTTGGATGAAGAATCTCTGAAAAAGTAACTAAAATTAAAATGTTTTACAAGGAAATTGCATCTAATTTCCTGTTTTTTGCGCTAAAAACATAAAAATATCTAACTAGTAGTTAGATGGTAGTTCTATAATGTTTTGTAAAAAGTGAATTTCCCACAGTACTGCGAATAGTAATTGAGCTTTTTCAAACATCGTGTCGCATTTGTTGGAAAGGTGCTTTGTCATTTTGATCAGACATACTTTGAGGTTAAAATTTCACAGGATAAAATAAAGTTATGAGAAAGTTACATTAAAGCCAATCCTGACCCTTAACTTTAATTTTTGATTTTGATTTGTTTGGAGTATGACTAAGAGTATCACCAGCCGTGGATAATGTGTCAAAGCTTTAGAGGAACAATGATACCTCTTAGGAAGGAGATGATAGCATTCACATGATAGCATTTTAATAATGAGATGTGACTTTAGCTACATCTTCATTAGAAAGCTTAAACCTTTTGTGTAAAGGTGCATTCTTCATACAATAAAGGAAATTAAAGGAAGCCCTTATTATCATCCTAATAAGACATAAGTGTCTTTATGTATTAAGGGGACGCTGTAATACCAACTGCTAGAGGGAGCAAGTAAACGTTCTATCTTATCAAGGTAACTACTAACTTTTAAAAAACATTTTTGTTTTCATCTTTGTTTATAAATTGTCCTAAAAGTGTAATATAAGAAGTATAAAAAAAAACTACAAAATAATCAAGCAACACTGACTCGTCTCGATGGTTTTACGCCATCTGCAAAAATCCACTGCTACCGGTCAGAAACAACCAATCTGAGCAAGGAGGAAGGTCTCAACACTGTCGATCAAACTTTTAAACGTGCTGCTAACCTTTCTCGCCCTCTCCCTCTATGCTCCGCTGTATCTCCTTTTTTACATATTGTATGTCTGATATTATACTCTCACAATGTAGTGGCTGTTTTAACAAATACGTAAAAACAATTTCTGTATATAAAATTGACCTACGGCAGCTTTAACATTAAATCGTTCTAAAGAGGAAGATCTTCTTGGTTCTTGTCTCGCAGTGATTTTAAAGTCAGAATTACGTCCACACAAAAATGCTTTGATTTCCTTTGATTTCCTCGAATAACAAACATTCCATGTTAAGAGTCTGAAAAGGACAGGAGCATTCCTCGTGTCAAGAATGAAAGCGTAGTTTACAGACCTTGGAAAGAGTATTTGAAATCATGGAAATGACTAAAGTCAGTTAGGCTGGTGCGATATGCGTATATATGCACGCTTTCGTTAAATTAAGGTTATTTATTGACTCTATTTACCCAATACTGTCGTACAAGGAATGCTTTCAACGTAATCTGTTAATAACAAGATGTTTTAAAAGTTTTATGCCAACCTGTTTGACTTAAAGAACATAATCTAAAGCAATAAAAAAGGAGACATGTTGATTTAATAATTTAGAGACTGCAGCCAAATGTGAGAGGAGTCATTGGGATTGCATCCAGTGAGCCATCCTGTGTTTTTAGAAACTGCTCCGGCCTAAAGACAGCTGTCGTTCTCTAATGAGAGAAGGTAAGAGGGGACAAACAAGCGCCCCATTAATGCTCTACCTCACGTTCCGCTGAGGAGTCCATAAAGCTGCGTCTCAATTGCCTTTTCAGTGATAATTACTGCACTGGAGATAAGGAGATTTAGACTCCATGAGATCTGGTAATTATGAAGATGGTCAAAGGAAGGTCGTTTTTTACTCGGTGGACTAGACCGGCGCAGTGGTACGCTGATGAGAATGGGAAAAAGGCTTCTGCACTCGTTCTGCTTGTTGCATGTTAACTTTTAGTAGAGAGCACGAGTAGGTTTAACATTAAAGATAATTCAATTATTTTCTCCTATTTCAATTCACACGTCATTTAATGTAAACAGAGAAAATGGAAATTTATCAACAAATTTGTCTTGAAACATGTCCAAATCATTATAAATACCAAAAACAAGACACTGCACAGTCTAGTTTAGAGTCATGACTTACAAATCGAAATTATTGTCCAAGAAATGTATTTTGTTGATCTAAAGTGGCGACGGGTCTTGCCTAAGGACCCACACTGAATGCTGTTGTTGAAGCCCAGCCCACCAGTGCAAAAGTCAGGGGACTTTCCAATTGAGCTATCTAGAGAGACACTATTGACTGCTGCAGCTATCTTCCTGTCTGTGTCATGTGACCTGCTTAAGACTGCCGGGGAGCAGCTGGAACTCTAGACATTAAATTATATGAATATCGACTCTAAGTGCTACACTTGTAAACAAACAAGACTACTTCTTTTTTTATCTTGATGTGGTCAGTACGTGATTAACTGCAATATAACATGAGCCGGAATAAATTAACAAATGAAGCTTCAAAGTATGCTAATGTTAGCCTAAATTCTTTGGAAAAATCCTTGGCATAACAACATAATCAGTTGAATTAAGTGAGAAATGTTTAGCCTCTGCTGTATGGGTATCTATCTATCTATCTATCTATCTATCTATCTATCTATCTATCTATCTATCTATCTATCTATCTATCTATCTATCTATCTATCTATCTATCTATCTATCTATCTATCTATCTATCTATCTATCTATCTATCTAATCATACAGTTAACCACAAACTGGTGGGGATCCAGAGATAATGCTTTCACCATTTGATGCAGGACAATATCAAGCAGTGTTGTAGAGTTTAACTCCAAGGGGAAGCATTTCAAAGAATCAAATCTTGAATGAGTTGTTACACATACAAGAAATTCTCTGTGCACTTGATGATTTTGCCCTTTTGGTGTTGCGAACGCTTTCTTATTGATTTCCAAAGCGTGGTCCCATAGGCTCCTGGGGCGTCCCAAGCAAACTGGGGCCTGGTTTTCTTTATCGGTCTTACAGCAGTAAAGAAATGAATAAATATATTTTCAAATTTTTTTAACTGTCTGGGGTAGACTTAAATTTAAATATATTTTAAATCATAGGGGAAAAAATAGTGAATGGGTACAACTTGAGCAAAACTAAACAAAGTTTTATCGTTGCTGTTAATGATTTTAGTGCATTGTGCATTCCAGCTTTTTTTTTTTTTAAATGTTATCAATGGTCTCTTTCCTTTGTTGGGGTTTTTAGCAATAAAACTTTATCGAGGTGTAAATGTAACAAAGCTTATATGTTTTTAACTAAAGCAGACTTACAGCTATACTTGCTTTTAACTAACCCTTAATGATAAGAAATGGGAGGGGGAAAAAAATAGAAAAGCAGTTGGGTTTGAAATTTGCTTATTTCACAGCATTTATATAAGAAGCAACATTGAAATACATTTGAATTGAGAAAAAGTTTGAAATGATGGACCTTTGATGAAAGTCTCATTGATGCTGCTGGAACAGACCCTAAAGGCCAAAGTCCATCATTTACTTAATACACTGAAGATGTATTTAGAAAAAGCTTAGCTGATTTCATTAATGTATTTGGATGTCAAGACAAACATTTTAAATTAAGGTCAGGGTTTAAATGTGTGGTTTCTAAAACCAATTAACCGATTAATCATACTTTAGCAGCTCTCAAAATGTCTGACGTTTAAAGGAGTTTAAACTGGGAAATGCCTGAAAAACGACTGGGAAATCCTCAGCCAGTAAGAAATCTTTGGTATTTTTTCTGGAGAAAACTTGACTCATTGGCACTGGATCCCTTATTTGACACGACAATCGTTAAGCGATAGAAGATTGGGCTTGGAAAACCACTCTGGGTCCTAAGAAGAAATGCAGCTGAAGTAACAGAACCTTATTTTTTTCTCTAAAAATTGTGGTCTCTCGACTTTATTTGAATTTGATATCCACTATCGGCCATCATAAAACATTTTTTCCCCCCACTTTTGCACTATAGGGTAACCAGACCCAAAATGATTTTTAGCCAAACTGCAAGGGAAATTATAACAAACCAACGCTGTAGTGGAAACAAGATAAAAAGATAAATCCAGCAACTAAACTATTTCCTTTCCCAGTATGTGTTCTGAGGATTTGGGATTTATTTACTGTATGACAGAGATTTACTAAGTTTACAACACATTTACAATCAACATTAATTTCACCAGATCATTGCTAAAGAAATTGTAACAAAGGACAAAAAGTGCATAGATTTAGGGTTGAGAAACGTCAGCAAACTTTGCAAATTCGGTACAAAATCAAAGCAGAGTTTGCATATCATACAATATCTCAGTGTGTAGGCCCAAAGAAGAAATACTTTTATATATCATACGTATATTTCAATATGTTAGTAATTGGAATCTGATGGGGCAAATCAGATAAATGCATGTTTTGAAATGAACCTTCAAGCAGGTACGAAACGTATGTTTATATGGTCCAATGTAATATTTTGATTTTAAATGTAATTTTATAAATTGCAGTAATTAAAAATATCATCCGTCTATATGAAAGCGATCGAAATAATTTGTTTCATCAAGTGATAAAGTTCGTGATTCTTCAATAATATTCTAAGTTATTAAATATGATGGAATCATTATAATCTATGCACTTTGTAATTACAGTGAGATTTACATTTTGATTAATGACCCTTTATCCAATAATCATGTTTATATTGTTGCATTGACAGTATGATGACACTGACGAGGGGAGGAGCTTGTCTGTCCTCCACTGGATGGTGAGACCTTGTAAGCATAGATAGATGTGGACAACGACTGGACGGTGCTATAATCTAAAATCTATTAGCAAAAAGAGTTTTTATCCAAAGTTTTGGGATGCAGTTCACATAAACTGCATCAATGCACTTTATTATTCTAAACCATTAATAACATTGTTTTTAAAAATTAGCGACTTTCTACTTTTTATTGATATACTTTAGTTTCTTGCATACCAAACAAACCTTTAAATCACAAGTCTATTATTCTTGAAATTTCAGCAAGGGGGCTTTTGTCCTTCAGAGTCCAGAAGGTGTTAGAAACCCCCCACCCCTCCCCATTTTTTTTTTTTACTGCTTTTCTGTCTGGCAGGACAGACCGGGTTATTACAGCGTGTTCATGGTCCCATCATGTGTCGTCAGACCATAGCGGAGGCCCGGGAGTAAAAGCCTCATGCAAAATTTATGTTCATGCTGCTGTTTCAGTGGGTGGAAAAATCAATATTGCGAGCCTGATGCACGGAGATGACTGAGTGCTCTCTGACTGACAGTAAAAGCTGAGAGAGATTGAGCTGCCACATTTACTGTGCTAGAAATGGAGTGGCGTAGAGTTGCCCTAATAGTCTGGTTCAGCGCAAATTTGAATTTCATTGTGGATTATTTTTGTAGCAACTTAGATATTGAAGAGTTGAAGAATTACACCATTAGACAAAAAAAAAAAAAAAAAAAAAGATGGGGAGGAGTGAAAGTGCACTAAGCAAGCTTGTCTTCAAATGGTCTAAAACACATCTTTCGTGCGGTTTCTGAGTAGCTACAGTGTTCTGTATTATGGGGTTATTAAGCCTTCCCATCCTTTCCTTCTCGCACAGATATATAAAATGATTGCAGAATAATCAAAAGACAATGTGGGTATGAGAGGGACATCAGAGGCCTTGTGTTCTGTGCCGCCCCGCTTATATATGCTTTTGATAATGTGCCGCGCACACACACACACACACACACACACACACACACACACACACACACACACACACACACACACACACACGCATACAGCGCATTTGGGAAGAAATGTGAGAAAAAGAGATTCAGTTGGATGAAATAACCCCAAACAATGGGATTTGCTTTCCATTCTTCTGCCTCCATCTTCTGTCTTTAATTATTCCCTTTGGTTGTCTGAGGGAGCGTGTAAGCACTTTCACACAGCACAACATGCCCGGCAGCACAACACTGTCTGCCTCAGTGATGTGGAGACTTCTGAGTGACACTGAGCCTCTTGTGATTATTAATGCTGTTTAATACAACACACGGTGAGCCACTACGACTGAGGGGGGGAAGAAAAACAGATTTCAGAATGCATGCATTCAAATGTGTTGTGAATGGAATTATGTAGTACATGAGCGCAGAGCTTCAGACGCCGCCTCCCCCGCTGCTACATAAACAACGTGTGCGCCGTGAAATGAAGGGTAATATCTGTAGATGCAACCAAGAGAGTACATTTGTGTGAACAAGCGTGTGCCCGCTGTGTTTTGTACACAGTGTCTAATGGACCCTCGGCTGATCCTGGTGGGATCCTTTGTGCCGGTTTAGTAGTTTCTTCCCTGAATCCCATATGAGATATCTGAGAGCCCAGAACGATGTATGATGAATGAAGCGCCGTGCTACTTATGCGCTTATCGTGCTCACCGACTAGCAACAGGTTCAGCAAGGGGCAGCGGCAGTAAATGAAATTCTGCACCGGGACAATATATCATCAAAAGAAATGCATGCGCCCCCGAAACTTACAAGCCTTCTTCGGATGCGGACAAGGTGCCTGACGGGGCCTGGGGGAGGGAAAATAAATAAATAAAGCGGGGTGTAGAGTGTGATTTTTTTTTTCCACTTGTCTTTTTTTTTTTTTTTTTTGAGGGTTAGGTTTTTTTTGTTTTGTTTGTTGAATCAGTCTTATTTTCATGCCGGATGGTTTGTGTCTTTTAACCATTTCACTGCAGCCGGCAAATGAAAGCACCGGGGACAATTTCACAGTGAGAGCTAACCGAACAAAAACCCCTACTGTCGGTGGAAAAAAGGTGCTAAGTCTACTTCATCATTGTGAATTACACTGGAGTCATTCAGGAAGCGGCTTTGTGGATAACAGAGTAGAAGAAACACCCCCACCTCCCCATCTCTTTCTCTTAGTAAGGATTTTTTTCCTGATCTGTAAGTAACAGATCCTTCTCCTGTACTGATGCCACAGGATCCATCTGTGATGTGTCTGCAGTTAGTCCAGAAATAGCCCCCACGGGACGGACGTGGTCCTGCGGGACCTTTTAAGCTGCACTGATACTGTTAAAAGCCCCCACAAACCTGCCCCCTGGAAACCTGGGCCATTAATTAAGGTAATTAGGCTCTGGTCAGCAATTAGTAACCACAGATAGCTTTTAGCGGCGGCTAAGGCGTCCCCTCAGGAGAGGGGTTTGGTTCCATACCATCTGCTGACAAATGTCACCGCAGACTCTTTGGTTTCGCAAACGGAGAACTGGAGAGCCGCGTTTAAAAGTGACCTCTGTGCGATCCGCGCAGCCTCCCGGACTCCCACAGCTTAGCTTGCAGCATCGCAGGGTTTGTTCTTTTTGCGTTTTCTTTTGTCTTTCAAACACAGAAGAGCGAATTCTATGAAAATCTATAAAAGTGCCGTACACAGAGAGCAGGGAAAGGAAACACTGGGCGCACCATCTATTGAAAAAAATTTAAACATATGGCTGTGCAGAAAGTATTGATTGGGGTGTAGAGCAACATAGATTTGCTTGTATTATTAACTGCATTATAGATCCGCATTGACATTATGTTGGTTTACATTGTAATGTTTAAATAGTGGTATTTAAAAGAAAATAAGAGTAAATAAAACGCATTTGAACATATACTGATAGCATAAATAAAACTACAAATGTTTTATAAACAAACGTGAATCAAATTAGGCCGGCATTTTTTTTATTAATTGGGACATTATTGCAGAAGACTAAGATACAGATATTGGTTGTGAACAATAAAAAAATCTATTCTCCATTGTCCCTTCAATGCTGTTGACTTTGAATACTATAGAAACATATTTCAACCTATAACTTACAAGCTCAACTCAGGATTGGTCAATTGTCTTTGTATCCCGTTTAAATACATCTGCATGTTGTTTGCTTTTTACATTAGCTAAAAGAGACATAGACCGCGGACAGAGAGAAGAGGGTCCTGGTATGTCTTTCAACACATAATTGTGCACACAACACTATGTTTTGAGATTTAGAGCCATTTATATGTTTCATCACTATTTTACCACCGAAGCCAGTAAAATCTGTGTCAGCTCTGGGCACACAGGGCTGTAAGAATCTATTTACATGCGTTTTGAAAGCATGGAAGTTGAAATATATAACTTCAAATGTATGTTATCAATGCAGTGCTTTTCGCATTTGCGGTTTTGCTTACATTAATGCTGCAATGACATGTTGTACTGTTTTAAACATGGTTTCTATAAACAAACGTTACATAATGTATGAAAAACTCTCATGCATAAGAACCATAACTCTCTCACTCATGTAAAAAGCATGAGTTCATCACTGATGCCATTACTTACTTAATCACTAAGATCCACTTACATCAGAATGCTGGATGCTTGAGACTAAACGTGAAATTTATGGCTAGACCTACTTTGTGGCAAATAATTATAATCCCAGTTGTCAGTTAATTACTATATGTGACAAAAATGCTATGCTGTGCAAGGCTATGCTATGTTATACTATACAATACTATACTATACTATACTATACTATACTATACTATACTATACTATACTACATTAACCTATACTACAGCACTACTATTGTAAACTACACTATACTATACTATACTATACTATACTATTGTAAACTACACTACACTACTGTATACTATACTATACTATGCTATTGTAAACTATACTATACTACATTATACTATACTATATTATTGTAAACTACACTATACTATAATATTGTAAACTACACTATACTACACTATACTATTGTAAATTATACTATACTATACTATTGTAAACTACAATATACAATACTATATTAACCTATACTACTTTATACTATACTATTGTAAACTATACTATACTATACTATACTATACTATATTAACCTATATTACTGTATACTATACTATACTATAATATACTATATTATACTATAGTATACTATATTAACCTACATATACTACTGTATACTATACTATACTATATTAACCTTTACTACTGT
This sequence comes from Orestias chungarensis, assembly GCA_032876305.1. NCBI lineage: Eukaryota > Metazoa > Chordata > Actinopteri > Cyprinodontiformes > Cyprinodontidae > Orestias > Orestias chungarensis. The sequence continues at coordinate 2,958,828 of JAVLVB010000491.1, read as the reverse complement.
ATACTATAATATACTATAACATACTATAGTATACTATATTAACCTACATATACTACTGTATACTATACTATATTAACCTTTACTACTGTATACTATAATATACTATAATATACTACAGTATACTATATTAACCTATACTGCTATATACTATACTATACTATAAAACACTATACTATACTACACTATTGTAAACTATACTATACTATACTTTTGTAAACTACACTATACTATACTATACTATACTTTTGTAAACTACACTATACTATACTATACTATACTTTTGTAAACTACACTATACTATTGTAAACTATACTATACTATACTATACTATACTATACTATACTATACTATACTATACTATACTATACTATACTACAGTATACCATACATCTAAGATAAATATACACAGACAGGACTTAAAGTTTCAAAAAATCTCACGCATTTCCTTTCAACAAATTATTTAGTATTATACCAACAAATTAAAAAATAATCTAACAACAGCTTTATCAAGGTTTGGTTGCTGAACTGGGGAAAAACTTACAGTGGGAGTAATTATTTTAATGTATGCTCTGTAAAAAGCATGGAGATAACCTAAACTATACGCATATGGCAGAACCAAAAAAACACAAACTTCTGTAGACAATGTTCTTCAGGTAATTTATTTTTAAGAGTTAATTGGAAATTATGATCATATTGTTTCTAACAGCTATTAAAAGATTTAAGCGTCCAAATGTAGAACGGGCTGATAAAAAAAGGCTGAAGACACGTTCAGCTTCAGATGACAGACCATGCAATAACTCACATTACCGCGGAAAAGGGAAATAAAGGATGCAGCAATGCTCCTTTACAGAATTCCACATTTGAACCAGTTGGTGATAACACCGTCCTCATTCCGGTTCAGTCGCATAAAATTACCATTAACATTACAACTCATGCAGAACACAGATAAATGTGAAATGTCACCCAGTTCTGCCAAGCAGGAACTCCAGTTCCACAAGATTACCATCTCTGTCTGCCTTCCCCCCACCGCTCTTTGTTCTAATATTTCATTTACAACATTTCATAAGTTCATTTTCCCCTCACTGACCATGTAAATCACAAATCAATTTTCAGTTAATATGCTCGACTAAGATTGCTGCTGAAAGCTTCTGGACTGCACCGCAGCGACGAGGCGCACCTTAACTAAATCTTTTGAAACAGTGCGACTGGAAGAGGAAAGCAAAAACATAGATGTCATTTCGACAAAACAACTCCAGGGTCAATGGGTCAAGCCATTTACTGAAGGCAGTTTACAAGCTGTGAAAAAAAATTTAAATTATAAAAATAAATAAAGAAAAATAAAGAAAAAATAAAGAAAACAATACACTGTTATGTGTTGTACTCATTACAGTATTCAACACTTATCATTGGTTGGACTTCAGTCATGGGTCAGTCTATTCAACAACAACATTACACATGTTAATGAAAGAATAAACTCTATTGATTAGGCATAACTGTTGGGGAAACATGATCAATGTGTGAAATCTACCAAATTGCTTTATTAAAGGGCATGAAAATGTTATAGTAATGTTATGTTTATTTATAATTGTATTTCCCTGCCATTCTATTATGAGCATGCCAGCTCCGGCTTTAATGTGAGGTCATTTTATTTTCTATGTTGTACAGGGTCATAAAATAAACAGAGGGCTAGAATGACATTGTTCAAATCAATAACAAATATTACATCCATCTGAAATGTGTTCTTTCCATTACAACTTAGGTATTGTAAAAAATTTTACAACCTTTTTCTTTCTGGTATAACTATTAGTTTAGATATCATAAAATTAGAGTTTTACTAGTAAGGACATCATTATTCATCACTTTCATGTTAGGTTTTACACATAACAATGTGAGTTGTGAGGACCTAAAATTATGGCTTGTTGTGTTTGTTTAACAATAAAGTTAGTAAACTGCTGTACATGAATCAAAAAGGGTGTCATTAGGTTATTTGCTACTTTTATCTTGACTACTGCCATTTTGTACTCAAAATTGGTCACATATCCTGTTTCTAAGGGGAGCAATACTGACCATGCATCAACTTGTCCAAGTAGAAAGAAAAAAAAAAGCAACATGACGTTTTTTAAGCAACCCTAAAAAAATTAAAGATTTTGGTAGAACTTGCCGGCCAGTGGACAATAGCGGTAGCGCTTTGCCTTAAGAAGACTGCATTTACTATGAGCACCAGCGCATAGCATGGTAAAATCCTGACCTCCCGGTCGCCTGCAGTTGGACTGAAGTACATTTCTGTTTCCAGTGTCTGTGTGAAGGGTATATAGTGATGAGGTGATAAATCTACCTGTGGTGAAATAATGTCATATGATGATGTTGAAAATAAGATACGGGAAAAGTGACATATTTCGTGAAGCAGTCAGCACATTTGTAGTTGTTTTGTGTGGCAGGGTTCCTGCCATCCTCCTCAAAGTTGCTTAGTGCCGGTTAAAATGATACAGACCCCCTCAGGCCAAAACAGAGGGGTCATTCCTGTAAGTCAATGTATAATCACAAAAGTATTTTATAAAGGTTGAAAAGTTACTCAGTGCTGCTTCAATGACATACAGCACTTCTTCAGTTCTTTTGCTATAGTAGTTTTTAAAATGGGATTTACAACCCAAAAGATCATTCAGTATTCATATTCAGTATTCAGTTTGATAGTACAGATGTCCATATTAAAGAAAGAAGGTTAAATAAATTTAAGAAATAATACCTTTGAGAAAGAGATCCCTGATATTTTATTCATGTAATTATCCTTAAATTAAAACCTAAGATGCATAACTAATAAAACCTTTTCTTTTTTAAATATAAAAAGTTCTGATTCTTTACTAAGCACTCATTACTTCTCGCAGTGGTTTCCAACCCTGGTCCTATGGATCCTGGATGCTTTAGAAGTTTCCGTGCTGCTGCACACCTGGTGTAAATGAATGGGTGAATTACGTGTTTCTGTAGGAACTGGAGACATGTCAGAGAGGTGATGCAATCATCTGAATCAGGTGTGCTGGAGAGGGGACACATCGGCAGGACAGTGGGACCTGAGGATCAGGGTTGGGAAACACTGCTTCATAGGATATTCAATGGAACTTAAGTGTCACTATAACACCAAGTGTCACATTATCCTTCTTTGTCTTGTTCTTTGTAAACCAAGTAGATATTTCTTTGTAGACTTTGGTTTTCATCATTCTTTGTGTATTCATAAAAATTGAAAATGTAAATAAATGTCATTTTATATGGATTGTGATCAGGGAATCATTTTTACTTTATTTGAAAACCAAAAAAAAAAAAGAATTGTTAGTTTGTTGCACCCTGATTCTTTCCTGTGATCTGTACTATATGTAATTTCTGCAGAGCTGGACGTCTCAATACAAGTTATAACAATGTGATCAGCAACATTAAAGTATAAGAGGTAAAGAAAACCAGGATAAAAACATGCAAAGAGGCAAAAAAAAAGCAAACAGTGGGGCTGCTTAAATATAATTCCTACAATTATTGTCAAATTCCCTTCAGCAACTCTCCAAATACACATGGCTCTTTTTCTCCTTGAGTAAAATCCTTTGCGATAAATGCGCCGCTCTCCGTGTACACCCAGTGCAGACAGGTAGTGTGTAATGCAGTCTTGTACACTGTGTGTTTATGGCAGCAGGTTTGCAAAGAGCCTCTCTCGCTGTTTACCAGTGGGGGCAGATCTCAAAGTTTGACGAGGAGCAGCAGAAACAGCTACATCTGATTAACAATATTATTGTTGCCTTCCACAGTGCCATAGAGAGTCGGCCCCACTCTTTTCCTCTTACTTCTGTGTCCTTTCTTTCTATTCCGAGCTCTGGCAGCACATTGTCCTGTGGCGTCGCTGCACCCAAAAATGACACTGCCACCATCCAAGTAAGCGAAACATGAGTCAGGAGTCAGGAGGTCGAGATAAACACGGCTATTGTTTTGTACCAGGGAGAGCATATGCGGGAGTATGCATAATAGAGTCTTACTGTATATTTATATATTGCGGATCACATTTGCATCTTATTTGTGTGAAATTATAATAACATATGTTTAATCTGAATGCAGACCGCCTGATTTGCATGTCTGCAACAAGTAAAACACCAGGGGTGGGGGTTGAATTCACTCACATCTTTTGCTTCAAAACGCATATGAGAGCAACAATCAGTCTTGTAGGAGTGTTCAAATCTTCCCGGGTGCATGTACAGTACAGTTGAGTTTTTTATCCCAACCCTCTTAACGCCCCTCGGTACGTTTTGATTAGGCGCCTTTTTGGTCTGTCACAACGACTAACCCGGTACATTTCCGAGCTGCTTATTGAAGACAAACAATTTAAAAAAACGACCAAAAAAAAAAAACTGGCAGATATCAATGGCAGAGATGAGAAGCTGGGTGCCGTATCTGCTGGTACTGCCTGGCAAATCTGCCTCTGCTTGCGCTTCATCTGCGGCAGCAGCTCTCACTCTCAATTATTTGGCTGCTGTCACAACAAATCAATCAAATTACCGCTTCAGGACTGTGTGCAGCTGCTCCTATTGCACTGCTAGTTGCATTAGCTTTGAAATGTATGAGGTCTACATTTTATCACTATTATTTATTTAATGCCGCTCTCTCTCCCCTGCGAGTCGTCCCACAACCACGGCAAACGTAAATCATTAAAGCGCGGCGTGGAATGCATTCGGCTTGAGAACACTTCAAATTAAACTGATAATCGAAGAGGGATGGGCCAGAGCTTCACTGTGTAACTATGACCGATGCTAGGGTAAAAAAATGCAGACTGAGCACACATTAACTCTGTATTCAGGCTAACATGGATATTTTGAACTTGCATGCTGACGCCCTGGCTACAGCACACAAAAAGTTTTAGTTTTATTTGTTTTTAGACAAATTTTTATTTTAAGCTACATAAAGAAAACTTTAATATGGATAGGAAACTTATATTTGTAGGAGACACATAAGTAAGTAATTCTTTAAACTGAATTATTTAAAAAATATTTTTGATAAAGTCTAAATAGGAATTTTATTGACTGCTGGCTCTAAATAACTTCATTTTGAGCCTATACATTTTGTTTATCTTAAATTAAATCATGTTAATACAGAAAATAGTTTATTTTAAGCAGATGATGTTAATATATATGATGTGCCATGAGAAAGTAGGAACTAGACACGAGACAAGATGGAGAAATGTTAGAAATTCTTATGTTTTTGTTTTTTTTTGCATAATTTACCAGATTAATTAATACCAAAACCAACCCATGTTTAAATAACAGTTTTAGAGGCTTTAAAATGGGAAAACCTCATGTTGGAATTCAGCTTGTTTTTGGAGCTGATTCAGGAGAGTAGAGAAGCTCATGGCTGCTTTAATTGCTAGGCTTTATTTGACTGCTCGCATGTTTTTCTTTTTCAGCAAATAAAAGATCAACGTTTGAAGAAACGCATGGCTATTTAACAAAAAGGGAATGGTAATAAGTTTTGCTGTCGTGTTGAAGCTACGATAGAAGAAAAGAGATTTTTCCACAATGTGCAGCACAAATGTGAAAATACATATTATTATTTATCTGGAACCTGAGCGCTTAAATGTTACTTTTAATAGTCATATCCAAGCAGTTTTTATCTTTGTACAGCCAAATTGGATCAATGTGAAAACATTGTCAATTTAAAGAAGTAAACAAACACAGAGACCAGCTGTTCAGCTAATCATTATTATGTTAATAGTTTTTTTTAATTAACCTCTTTGAGGACTTTCCTGTTCTTCATTCGGTGCACAATGAAAAGGAGTAATACACTTGGGTCTTAACCTGTTGACAGTCATTCCTGGGGTGTGCTTATCACAAACTAATGCTGCAATAACACATTCTGCTTTTCAAAAGTGTGAGGACATTTTCATTTTGTACATTTTTCTTGACATCCCATGCTTGCTCTGGTAATATTAATAGTATACCAAAATACTGTGGGATAATTTGGCCATGACCCTTAAAACCCACAAAGACAGCTATGGTTCTGTTAGGGTTGGATTTCCTGCTTCCTGGCATTTATGATGATAATTTTACTAACCTGAAACCAGAGATACCACCGCAGTGATTAGCTTTGCCCCTAAATCACAATTTAGTATTTTCTCAATTAACTGCATTGGATTTTAATTTACTTAATCCTATAAAAAATATTAGGATTATTCAAAGTATGAGAATACCTTTTAAAATACTTATATTATTATAAGTGATGTTTATAATTTCAGTCCACCACACCTAAAAGGAAAATGAGTCTTAGAACCAGATGTGACAAAAAAATATATATAAATTGTTGGCTTATACACAGCAGGTATCTTCTCATTTTTTCACCTTAACATCTCAAAAATACATATTTATTTAGGTAGTTAATTTCTTAGTAATTCTTCAAATTAAATGTTTAATTCAAAGTGGTCGCAAGTTACCCTAAACATCCGTAAATCACTCTTAATCCATCAAATTTTGGTTCTGATCTACATTTTGGACAAATGACTCATAATATATAACAGACAAAATACAAGAGATTATAATTAGGTTTCACAGTGTAAACACTGCAAATTGGTCATAAGATTATGGCTACATAATCAGGATTAAATCCCGGTCACGCCCTTTCTCCTCTCTGTAACGATAAAACACAGAGACCTACATTGGAAAAAATTACTTTTAAATTTGTTAGGGTTGCAGCTATATGGTTTGTAGTGACTCTATATAAGTTACGAAGTGAAGTCAATGTGAAATAGTTGGTAAAAATCCCAGATTCTCACTTATCAATTATCATTTTTTTGGTCTTTGGTATTCAATAGGGGGGAAAAATGAACAACCGGACTAATAAAAAGTCCTAGAAAAGATATTCTAAATCTATTCAATTGACTCTTTCACAATTGACCTCCCTCATGTTGGTATCATTAATTGATGTTATACAACATCACCTCCTTACAGTAGATAAGAGGAATTAAAAAAAGGTAAAAAAAAAAAAAAAAAAAAAGGCCTCCTGGCCAGTTAATGCAAAATTTTGGTTAATAAAAAACTATTTCTTAAAAAGAAAAAAAAAAAAAAACTAGAAATAAAAGCAAGGATCTTTTTAGTTTAAGATAAACCGAAGAATCAACACATACTGTAGGTATGAGTGGCAGCAGCAAATATGGGAAAAATGTCGGATATTCTCCAGCTCAGTAAAGGGACACAGTGGGTTTCTCTTAGCAGACAGGGGTTTAGTCAGAGGCCATGCCTGTTGAGCTTACCTCTTAAAGGAGCAGCAATCAGCTGAGGGAGAAGGGATCCTGTCTGACATGTCTAACTAGTATGGAAACATTTGGCTCTTCCCCCAGGAGCCCACCCTTTGGGGGCGTAATGAGCACAGTGATTTCCCTAATTTGTATCATGCCAATCCCAAAAGTGACTTGCGACACCGCTGAGCATTTTCATCACAATGACAGGCGTTCCTTTGATTGGCACTGACACGGCGTCTCATTACTGCAGGTGAGTGGGATGCCGACCTCCACGCGGAAGCCTGAGTGCTGTTTTGTGTTTCCTGTGGACGGGTTGAGAGGAACGATGCTCTCACCTCGCCATCAGAACTTAGCTGTGTGATGTGATGCGCCGCTTGGCTTCCTGCTCACAGCAAACGAGATGGGATATGCTTATTAATATGAAAGCACTCCCGTAAAGCAGCTCCTTGAATTACCTTTGAGTGGGTTGTGGAGCAGAGGAGCAGACGGGTGACTTTGTTCCGCCTGCTTCCATTGCGGATTAGTTGAATCGTTTGATACAGCTAGTTTTACAAGTATGGTAATCGCGCTTTGCTTGTTATAAAATCAAGCAGGGAGAACCCCTATTTGAAATGCAGCCGAAACTTAAGCCTTGCATCAAACAACAAACACCTCAGAATGTTTTGTCTGTGTCGAACGCACTTAAATCTAAATTTATGAAAATCATACATGATTTTATTCTCATCTGCTGTCACATTTCTAGACCTCCAGCATGACCCAGCCTAGTTTTGCCTCTGTGAAGTCAGCTAGAATTGTGTGCACTTTGTCACAAAAGATAACTTTCCCCCTTGTTCAGTTTCATCGGGAATTTGTTTGTACTGCATGTTTGCGGGCATAAATCATTCTGACAAATAACCAGTTACACTGGTGCCTGTGTTTAGGGAGTCTGCCACAAGATGCTGCTCAGTTTTATTTAAGCAACTGCTGCAACTCTACAGCACAACGCCATTACAGTGATAGTTATTCATCACAGTCTGAAAGGGGCTCCCTTCTTAAAGCTCTCATCGGTCCAGCTGGTTCCCCGCTGTCAACATTAAATTTTACAGAAGCAGCTTTGATAAACATGATCGGAGTATGTGATCAAAATGCCTTTTTCCGCTATAGATACTGTTTTTTTTATTATTATTATTTTTTGAATTTAGCTCCTTAGCTTTATAAAAATGTTGCTTTTTCTTCTTTAGTAAAAAAGTCAGAGATGCGCCGTGCACTTTTACAGAAACACAGCAGATTGGAAGGCGTTTATCAAGGTAACTCCATGGTGACTTTGAAGAAGCTGTAGAAAGTGGAGAAATCTGTTAAAAAGACATCTGTTAGGTGCACTCCACAAATCTAAGCTTTAATTATGTAAAAATCCACTGTTTACAGTTTGGTCTGTGTCCATGAAGGTCAATGAAGATGCTTAGAGAGAGGTGATCTGGTCAGACGGGTGGCATAAATGAGTAGGAGCCAATAAGATCTCATTAACCTTATTTTGGCCTTTTTCCGCAACACGATTTGAGATCCTGAACCTTTTTTGCAAGTTTTTATTCCACACACACAAACCATCTTGATGCCACGGTCTCCTACCGTGCTGTGTCACACCCACTGTTGGTGATGCATGCTCGGTTCTCGAACCTGGTGGTAGCAGGCGTCAACTCTTAACAAAGCTGAGAAGCTCGAAGGTAACCGAACGAGAGCGAGGCAGATCCATGTCACATGTGAATCCAAACGGGCAACTTTGCAAAACTCGATTCAAACTGAGCTGAAACTAAAAAAAAAAAGAATATTTAGGTGTCTTTAAGTCTAGATATGCCAAGCTGATAGAGATGTACCCCCAAAAAAATCTGTTACTGCCTTTCTACGAAATATCTATTATATGCTTTCTTCCTTTTCTTTACATAATCATGTATTAGTTTGCGTTGATCTATTTCATGAATTCACATTTATATACATTATGGTTGTAATCTAAAAGTGTAAAGATGTTTACGCAGAAAAACAATAGTTGTGTACGGCTGTATTATAGAAGAAACTAGATTGATTTGGCATCATGTTATGTAAATTTGAAACTATTTTTATCTGCTTTCGTCTGATTCATCCCAGCTCAAAGCTCCAAACTAACAACATCCAAGCTCTGATACCGTGTACACCCCCCCCCCCTAAACCTAAACTGCCCATTCTGCAAGACAAACAGCCTTATTAGCTGGTCATTAGCTGCCTCATTACATTTAGAAACAGACATTGACTTGGTTCCTCCCAGTGCCTCATTATTGCGCCTGGCTGCTGTCTCGTGTCTGATCTGACGCTAATTAGAAAGCGGCGTGTAAACGCTGTAAACCACACTCGCTTCGGAGGTCGTGAAATGAGCTAACTGCTCCCTGGCGACAGCGCTGTATTATATGTGTGATTAATCAGGCCTGGAGCACCGGAGCGGCTGAGCAGGAGTCGGGGGTGGGTGGGAGGGTATGGGGGAGGTTTACCAGGGCAGAGGCCAGAGCCGCAGTTGTCTGACAGAGGTGCTGTGCCAGCAGGCCTCATTCAGCGTAGCTGTGATGAACTCAGACAGGGGAGAGTGAAGGAGCGCCTCATGACCAGGGGGCCCCGGACACAGTCAAGACATTTAGCTTCACCCGTGACTTGTGTCACTTTCTCTCCACGGAGGTCCCTTCAATGCATCCCCTTCAGATAGGAGGACGTGCGAACAGGCAGTCTGTCAGTCCGCTCATTTAAAAAAAGATCTGCCACAAAGGCATTTCTCCACAACATATTTTTTTCCCCTCCATCTCTTCTGGTTTTCTTAAATCTCTTCCCTGTTTGCTCTTTGCTGACAGAGAGCTGTTTGTTATGGAGTTCTGACGCGTTGACAACGTGTTCGTCGATCAGTTCATCGGATCGCCGAAGCCTCCGGGTCGTCCCCAGTGGACAAGAACTAGGATGTGTTGACGTGCGAGTCAGACCGGCCTGCTGGGCCCATTACAGTCCATTGCTGAGGGATACATTGAAGCTTGTTGGGCAGACGCGGGTTTATTAAAAGCTCAGCCCACAGCGATGGCTGTTGTTATTTATGCATGTTTGTGTCCATTAGGCTCCTATCTCCACATTTCCTCACTAAGGGCATCTGCCCGTCCATTTCCCCACATTCCCTGCACTTTGTGCCGCACTGGCATTATTGTAATCGGCATCCTAAAAACACACCGCTTTACAATTTTTTACATTAGTGCTGCTTCTCTCTCATCTAAGATTCATGAGTGACAGTTTCTGCATCCATCCCTCAATCTAATGGCATAAAAGAGACAATGTTTTAAACATTAAAATGAAAACCATTTACAACTGTGATCAAAAGAGAACACTTGAGCATTAAAGTTTAAAAAGCTAAGGATAAGTACAGCCATGAGGATGGACAGATGAGGTGGAAAAGAGATAAAAAAAGTGAAGTAGGGTGCACTCTTATGTACAGGAAAGAGACATAAAGTGCTTTTGCAACTGCCCTGCAAAACGCTGACCTGTAATTAATATGGTTATACCTTGAGGCAATTTCAGGATGGCTGCTTTTTAAGGATACAAATCCCTCAAGATTTCCTACCTGCTCAGGTCCACTGTAAAAAAAAACTGTGTGTAAAATAGTTTCCATGTCGGAAAATAAACCTATATAGTGAAAACAATACTTGCTGGGTCTGTAACTAGTTTATAATGTCTATGGTTGAAGGATGTTAATGAAGAATAAAAAAATAATGCATTTGTCAATTTTGCAGACATGAAAAAAAAATTGATTTTCAACCCTTGAAACTCTTTATTTTCTGAGCCTGTTCGCCCCGAGCCGTCTCTCACCTTGCAGGTTCTGGAGGGGAAGCGTCATGATTCCCCCCGCAGCGGCAGCAGCCACCAGGCTCTGGATGTTGGCCGTGGGCAGGGAGAGCACCAGGCCCTGCTGTCCGCCCAGGTGTCCGCCTGCACTGAAAGGGATGAGGATGGGCTGGTTCATGCCTGTGGCCGCGCCGGACATCACGCCGCCCACTGCGTTGGCCAGTTGCTGGGCCACCAGGAGAGACTGGGGAGGCAGCGCAGACATGCATGGTACTCACTATAACTGGTCGCATGAGCAGATGAAGCATTATTTCATATAAAATCCACAAACGTAGGTCATTTATCTCAAGTAAGTTATTTGTTTTCTTACCAAAAATCACAAATAAAAGTACCTGTTTTGTTGAACTACATGTAGATTTTTTTTTCAGAGTGCAAACAGCGATTTCGAAAACCTCAAATGGATAAAAAAATTGAGCATCTTTGGTGTAGCCTTCCTATTATCTGCTCAATACTTGCTCTCTATTTTAAAGTAGGACCCAGCATCATTTTAGACCAAACACAGTTTCCCTTAAAATGTCTTACACACATCTCTGGTTACATTCACACCTTAAATTCACTTAAGTTCACTGGTGATGTTTGTTTGTAAATCAATATCTATAATGTAAATTTCATCTTGATACCCCACAATTGTTTACTTTATGTATCAAATACTTTCTTTTAGTAAGAGAATAAAGCTGAGCACTTGTTCTTGAGCCTGTTTAGATGCTCTCATGGGAAAACATTGTGGTACAATGGTACAATGAATCTAAAACAATGCGTCTTTTCATCATATAGTGTGATTTTCATAAATGAATTAAATGAGATTTATGCACATTTTTTATGAACATAGAATATATATATTTTTTAACTCTTCAACTATGGAGCAAACTGAACAAAAACCTAAGGTTCCCAGGAACACCTTGATCTTTTAAATCAGGAATGAAAACATATTATAATATGCTTTGTCATTTAATTTGTTAGCTTTTATTTGCTTGAATTGGGACATTTTAAATGTATTTTTAAGTTTATTATTGTTATTTTAAAGATTAAAGTAAAGTCTGATAGGTTCTTTAAAAATGTTACGACACAAATAAAGTTGCTTATTATGTTGTGGTTAGTACATATAGATACTGCCAAGTAAATATCAATAACAAAAGGTTCAAACGTATCTCAAAGGTGTCCAAGTGGACATCTCTGTCAAAAACGTATCTTTGATCATTTATGAACAAAATTACTGGGAGTTTTTTATTTTATTTCAGAAAGTAGCAAAAACACAAATAATCCGTAGGATTTATAAACATAAAAAAAACTGGTAAATGTGACCAAGATAGCGCAGAAGCAGAAGGTCTCTATTATTAAAAAATAATGAAATTTAAGTTTTGCAGATCCAGCCAAGTAGGGTTTTTTCCCCCAGAAAGATTTAGTCAAATTAAAAGTGTTTAAGAGAGACAAATAAAGAATCTGTTACCAGATGAATGTGTTTTGATAAATGCACATCTCAACAACTGAATGCTCAAAGATGCTTTTTCATAACAGAATAACATTGTTGTAAAAAAAAAAAAACACAGCTAAGAGTTTATCTTTTTTTCCCTTGAGACAAATCCCAGGTAATACAGAATAATGTGATGGAAATAGAGAGAGCTTAAGAACAAACAAGCAACAGTTTGTTGTTTTTAGGTCCATTTTCTCCTTTGTTTTGTTCATTTATTTAAGTTAAAGTGGAACAGTTGCTATAACACTCAGAAGTTGCTCATGTTTTATCAGAACAAAATGAATCTAAGACGCTTTTCACTGTAATAAGTCACAACCAACAGCTTTACAATTATAGATATTGGGGCTTTAAACCAGTGGTTAAAAATCTGCAAAACCATGACATATTTAAGTCAATCCGATTCAACCCCTTTTTGGAAATTATGTCAGCATTTTTGCACGTCAGACGGATTTGTGCAAGCAACACAGAACTCTCAGCGTAAACATGGTATTGAATTGTTTGAAATAAAATAATAAAAGCATTATGTCAGCCTGCATTTTGTTCACGGTAAAGTCGGCTACCTCGGACACGCCTGGCTGCACTGCGCACGCTGAAGTTCACGAGCCCTTAACTCCGATTGTCAGCTATCTGCTTCGTTTTTTTGCATGGCATGTCTGCAGCTCGTGCTGGATGCAGAGCAGGCTGGCTGGTGAGAAAAGCCCACTCGGCTGTTAGGGCTGGTGCTCCTAGGAGGCAGGCGCGTCACAGTGATAACCCTGCAGTTCTCAGCGTGCTAGCACCTACTCCAACAGGCACGTGATCCCAAACAGATCTTGGGCCGAGTGAAACAAACGAAAACTTGTTTGTGACGTGAAGCTGTTAAACGGAAAGGTTCTGACAGGATCGCTCACAAACACTGTAGTGTGTTCCTCCTCCTCAACATTTGCTTTGATATACAACAGCAGTGCGTAACAAATGGCAATCTGAAGCATCTGAGGGCATAAATAATGGCATTTGCCATTAACTTTAAAAAGATGAATTAATAATTCGGCCACTCAAAGTAACCTCAAAGAGATGGAAACACAGATGATGCGTTTGTCAGCAGCGAGTGACACATTTGTAATGTTGACTTTCGTAACTAAATCTAATCTGAAAATATAGAGCTAATCAAAAGGGGCCTCTCAAACGTTTCATGTGTGAATCAAACGAAATGAGCCGACTTGACTGTAAAGAAAGCCTCAGATAGAAGCGAATAGCATTAAAAGACAATTTGACAATTATGAGATGCGGCGCTGATTTATTTATCATTACAGACAGCTTCAGGGAAGCTGGCAGCTGCCAACAGAAAGCTCAACATAAGACCTCTGGTGAATCATGTGATCACGAAGGTGAAATTACAGCTAATTTGTGCGTCATGATCTGACACAGAAACAAATAAAGTCAGAGCAGAGTGATCTCAATTTTAATCCAAACACATCACCAATTAAAAACTACAACTAAGCCGTCAATATTTTGCAGAGTCACTTTTTGATTTAGTAAGAGCTACAAGTATTTTGGGGAATGTCTCTGCCTGGTTTCTGAATTTATAGATCAAAGCTCAAAGTCTAATTTGATGAAAAATATAGGAGGAATTTGTGTTGTATTGACATCTTGACTTTGACTAGGCCACTCTTTACAAATGAGTCCAAAGGAAATGTTTCATTTTGAAAGGGTAATGAATTTAAACAAAAAAAAAAAAAATTGTGTTTTTAAAATTTTATAACAAAATTAATCATCTAAGTTTTAGAAAGAGCAAACAAAAACAATAAAATAAGCTATTTCCATATCTCTAGATATTTTATGTGGATTTTGCATTAAAAACATAGATCCCCTTTCTTATTGCGTCTCGAAGAAAACATCTCTTATATTGTTTTATACAAGTCACAGTGCAGGGGCCAAAGAGCCACATGTGGCTCTTGAACTGCAGCTCTAGGCCAGGGACTCCCAAATGGTTAAACCTGTGACCCTATTGGCAACCTTTCAACCCCTTAAAAATACATAGAATTATTTCACTCTAAATATTTATCTAAAAATAAATATAAAATAAAAATATTTACACTTACTTTAAACTGTGTTTGTATTGAATTTTGAAGTTTATTATTTGAAAGTTATATTATAATAATTATTGATGCTAGATTTATTATGTTTCATGATACGTTTATCAATTCATTCATTTGTTTCTGTCCCTTACGGCTCACCATCAGGGATCACATCATTGTCATTCAAAAAATTTCCAGACGCCGTTGGGAAATTTCCTGAACCCCAACTTTTAAAGCCATCTTCAAATGTGTAGAGTTGTTGTCAGATTAGAAAAATGATCCACTGGTCCAGTATGTAGTTTTAGCAACTTTCTTTCTGGCTTTTCTTGTGCATGCCTGGGTTTTCTCTGGGTACTCTGCCAGTTAGGTTAATTGGTCTTTCTAAATTGTGTGTTTTTGAGTGCACCTTTTTTTCACCCTGTGTGTCTCTTTGATGCCCATGATGGACTGGTAAACTTTCTAGGGCCACCAACGTATAGCTGGAAATGGGCACAAGCCCCCCGAGGGCATGCAAGGATAAACAGGTATAATGGATGCATCCATTTAATTTTAGTTTATCAGGACAGATTGTCTCTTATCATGGTGTTGTTGAAGTTCCCATAATTGCGAAGAAGGAATCCTTACACGTTTCTTTCAATTATGTCTTTCTTTTTCTTCCACTAAGATCTTTTGAGTGCATGATTGTTGTTTCTTCTATATGAGCTGCAAATCTCCACAGCTTCTTCAAAGTTACAATGGTTCACACAGCAACACCATAAATATGCAGTATTTTGTGATGGTCTGTTACTTAAACCCCAATAAAATACATTAAAGCTTTAAAAAATGTTGAGACGGCATTTCATCTTTGTTTGCCCATTGACTGAAGAACCCAAAACATCACTTATGCAGAATTAGAAGCAGTCCGCCTTCTTGCATTTGGCCCTAAAACTCTGTGTAGGTTCTGCTGGTAAGCTGCTGTAGAGCACTTGGCAGAGCTGACAGCTAAGTGTTGAGAAGTGGTCTCCTAGGGGGGCAGACGGACACACAGTCTGGGTTAGTGTTGAGCTCTGGAAGAGGAAGCAGCCCCACTCTGGAATGGATGTTCTACCCTGCCTCTCCGCTCATCAGGGGAGAATAGGCCCCTCCATCTGCTTGGCAGCTCTGGCACTGAGAAATTGCCCATAATCACGCAGATAGCAGACTTTTGTCATCTTGACTGCAATTGGGAAACAGAAAGAAGGTAGATTCATGTTGGGTAAACTACCATCAGATAATGGTTGTTCGAACAATATCCGGCTCTGGGGCGAGAATCTATCACAACATATTGATCCTGGAGCAGGAGAATTGGCTATGGCATGCGGAGCGCTTTTGTTTCTGAAAAGTGTTAGCTTCACGGACTGTACTGACAGCATTAATATATTAGATGGTGAGGGTTGAGAGCCGCCTGCTGAGGCTCATACTGTAAGTGCTGCTTGCTTTTGCAGCTGCACCTCTTGAATTTCTCTCTCATCTAAATCAAAAAACATATATATGATTGGGCTCAAAAAAGAGAAAATCAGCTCTTTATGTGAGGATTTCTCGACACTTTAACTTCGCTAGTTCAAATACTCAGCTCTGATGTCGTCCCGTGTTTTCTCCTTCTTTTGTCCTGATTAGGACTAACTCTCATCGAGTAACAGGAGAGCAAAGAGATCAGCCCTATTAAATTGGTTAAACAATTGTTGCTCTGTGAGTGTTGACTAGTGACATGGAGCAACACTAACGAGATAGCTGTTCATTAAACGTCGCTGAGACACCGGGCCAACGAATCCAATCAGAAAGGATAATGTCTGATTGAGCTATTACCAAGGCTGCAGCCTCAGGCTCTTTGCTCTCCGCTTGTTGTGACAGAGCCTGTATTGTGAGCTTGTTAGCGCCACAGCTTTATTACATTTGAAGATGATGTATGATGACTAAATGTTTTAAAAGTTCACACCGTAGCAATAAGCGAGGGTGTTTATCGGTTTTACATACAACATGCACTGAAAGAAACGAAGCTAACAGGAAACTTCACTCATTTAGCCTGAAAGACTGATTAGATCGGATGATGAAAATGCCAAAAGTATAGGTCTTCCTTTAGCCTCCATGGCCACAGGCATATAAAACGAAGCATCTAGGAATATAGACTAATTCTTAAAGCATGTAGTAAAGAATTGGTCACTCTCACAAACTCAGTGAATTCTCAAACAGTACAATTATAGAAAGTCGGTCCAATCATGAAATTTGACCACTAGTAAACATTTAACATTTCTTTGTAAGTGATATTATTACAAGGAAGAAGTAATTCGGAATGAAATAAACTCAGTCGCAAAGTAGATGGCCACAGAAAATCATAGGGAAGACCTCAGCGGAAACAAGAGCCATGACTGTGAAGAGGTTTCCAGCTTTCAGTAGCTGCACACCTCCAAGCTTGATGCAGCTTTACAGAAAGTAAAAAGCCACATGGAACGGTTTTCCCTGGCCAAGCACAGGTGTATCCAGACCTTAAAAGCATCGAATGGAGTGGCGTAAAGCATGCCGCCAATTGACTCTAGAGCAGTGGGGACATGTTCTCTGGCTTGACTAGTCATGCCTTTCAGTCTGGCAATCACATGGATGAGTCAAGAGTCTGGGTTTGGCAGTGTCCATCACTTGCCTTACTGAATTGTGTTTAAGTAAAAAGTTTGTTGAGACATGATTTTGGTGAGGTTGTTATTCAAGAGGCTCTTTAAGTCCAGTGACGGGAAATCCTAATTATGCATGGTACCAGGACAACTTCTTTACTAGGCTGCAAAGACTCCTCAGCTTGACCCGATAGAAGAAAAAGCAAAAACTGGAGTTCTCTGCTGATGTCAGCCTCTGATTTTGCTAATATGTTAGTGAAAGAAAGATTAAAAATTCCCATAAACAATCTTATGGTTTGAGGTAATACCCTGTCTGGCACCAACAAAGAGGAGTTAAGGGAAGTCGATTTAAACTCATGTTTGAATCAAAGCATATTAACAAGTACTTTTGGCAATATACTGTCA
Organism: Orestias chungarensis; assembly: GCA_032876305.1. Taxonomy (NCBI): domain Eukaryota; kingdom Metazoa; phylum Chordata; class Actinopteri; order Cyprinodontiformes; family Cyprinodontidae; genus Orestias; species Orestias chungarensis. The sequence continues at coordinate 2,941,140 of JAVLVB010000491.1, read as the reverse complement.
TGATCTGTATTATTACAGATGATGACCAGCAGAAGTCTGGAAATACTGTCAGCGATTGACCAATATCACACCAATAAACCATCAATATAACAAAACCCTTGTATGGAAAGTAGGAAAAAGTAGCTACTAATCCAAATATGATGTCTTCAATTGAAATAAATTAAAATAGAAGAACAATATTAATAAGGTATATGAGATAACCAATGGAACCCCTACATTTCCTAAATTTCCAATTTTTATTAGTTAATAGTTTATTGTATTGGAATAATACATGTAAACATATTTATGTGAGCTCATCGGCTATCAATGTTAGTTAAATTAAATATGCATTTTTTTTTAGAATCTTTGATAATTAAAGACTCTAAGATATAAACATCATCGACTCTCAACCATTTCAGCTTTACCATTTGGTAGGAGTTATTTTGATCAGGAGCTTTTAAGCATCATCTAGGAGAGAACTGTATCCCAGCTAAGTAGTAATAGGTTTTATTAGACGTTATCTGAATGGTTGTCAGTGAGTTTAAGTCTACTGTATTAAAGAAAAATATTATAATTGACAGAGACAAAGTCTTTAAAACATGGCCTCGTGTAATTAATCTGTATAGACTGTTTCAGTTACTGTAATAAATAAACTTCTTATTGTTATTCTAATTAATTAAACATGCATCGCTACTGGAAAGAAACGGCACATCTTAGGTATAGATATGGAATGATTAAAGTTAAACATCTAATAAAACCCATTTGTACCTTTTAACACCATCAATTTAATCAAATTCACTTTATAATCGCCATGTTTTTTTGATTGTTCCACTCACCTGTGGACCCATCGGGTATCCAGGGTGAGACTGTCCCAGCTGACTCTGCTCAGACGGGCTGCTGCTGGCGTCAGACTGAACTGATCCGCCACGAACTCCTGCAAGAGAAACGGGGATGGAGCAGTGCAGAAAAATAGCACAAATTAGAGCGTGCATAAAGATTCAACCTGTGATCAACACAGACTTTGTAAGCAGATAAACACTAAACACATAGCAAGCTGTGATATTACAGCGCTAAGTAGAGAGGGCAGCAGGGAAAGTGCTGGGGTGGGGGGGGATTTGTATTTAAGTGCTTTATCAATAACCACTGTAGCACTGAATAAATTACCAACCAGCAGAGAGACTCATTGATGGTGGATGATGCATACTGGCGGGTCCCCGATGGCCTAGATTACCGCAGAGAGATAGAGCTGCACCACAAACGCTGGGGCCATATTATTCAGCCATTTACATCACTGAGTATCACTCATCTAAGCCCGCTCCCCCCACACCCACTTTACTCCGAGCCTGCAGCTTAGAGACACAATTAGACCTGTTTGCCATGAGGGCAGAGTGGAGCTGAGCAGACAGGGACATGATAATAAGCTTGCTGATGGCTGCAGGGAAAATAAACGGCCACAGATGATTGGTTATCATAGCAATCTCTATCTCACATAATCTTGCAGCGCTCCATCCAGCGGGCGCTGCTGTAAGAAGTCCGAGAGGCTGATTTGACCCTTAAACTTCTACCTACATGATATCAACATCACATGGGGCCTCAATGTGGAAGTTGAGACTTCAGGAAGTTTTTTTTTTCTTAACCCCACAATGTTAAGGAATTTGATGTGAAGGCGTCACATCTGGTTATTTTGAGTAAACAAGAGACCCCACTTGAAATATTTAGACTAGAATTTGGGATTTTCACAAATAACATCACATAAATTGATGAAAGACTAAGACTATGTCATCGAGTTTGGTCCGTGGTGTAGAGGTAGAACGGCCATCCTACATATAAAGTTATTGAAGATGGCTGGTTTAACCCCTTTTTTGTCTCTATTCGCCCTTCTCTCTGTGCAACTTTCTGTCTAATCAACTAAAGGCTTCTAGCACAAAATTTTATTAAAATGCATACATCAAAATGGAAAAAGTTTAAGCAAACCTAAATCGGTTTTGATAGAACCTGGTTTCAAAGTTATAAACTACAGATTTTTTAAACAAGCAATGCTTTTCATGCACTGATTTCTGCTAACTTGATTCATCTTACAAACCTTCACCTTACATCTTATAATTACTGCAACCAAGTGATGTTTATGGACATTTACTTTTGTCTACACTGTAAAAATATTTTTTTAATTTTTTGATACAAACCACTGCTGTTGATTAGCCTATTTATAAAAACGGAACAACTTTTTGACCAATTTAAAGCCTGTTTTTCACCAAACTGGCTTCAGTAGTTACCTGGTGCTAGAAATTGTTTATTACCAATTGGATTTTTTGTTTTTTGTCCCCACTATCAAAGCATTCACCCAACTCTCTTCTTTTCCTAGAAGCGTTCATACTGTTTATTTGTGAGATCGTCAGATCGAAACTTAAATACCAAAAACAGATGCTGTGTTCTGATCTAGAATTTATTCATATCATTAGTTTGTTTACCTTCTTAGGTAAAATTACAGGTGAAGTATATCCAAACGATTGTGAGAAAGAAAGACATCTTGAAAGCGGGGAGCTCTACAAACAAGATGCACCACAATTATTTTTTTATCAGTTTTTTTTATGCTGAGGCCTTAAACTTTTGGCCTGGAGGTTTAGGGTCCAACACAATTGAACGAAACCATTACATTTAATCCTCATGAATGATTTAGGTGTGTTGATGAAGAGGTGCATCTAAAAATTGTAGGACCATGGCCTGATAATTTTTCAGGTCGTGAAAGGATCAACAGTCACGTAGAAACTGAATGTGTATCAAAATTAAACATATCCTAAACGTAAATCTGACAGTTTAACAGGAATAATCAGTACCTGACATTATTTTAGAAGCTGTCGTAATAATTGTTGTTTTGTCGTGTGACAGGAGATAATAGAAGAAAAAAAACACATGCCTTATCCCAAAAGCATATAGTTGTTCTATAAGCAGAATTGTAATGTGTTAGTGGTTTTTTAAGAGGGAAATCTCTTTAAATCCAAGATAAATCACAAATACAATACAACTTCTTAACTTTTCTTTTCTATTTAAATACTTTTTTCTTTCGTTTTTTTTCAAAAACCCTTTGCCCTGAGTTAAACCCTTGTTAATAAAATTCAACCAAACTGTACAAATGCTTTTAAAAGTCACAAAACTCAAACCACACACTGATGGCAATGAATAAAAAAAAAATGGCAAGATTGATTTTTATGACCTAAAAATTGTAACTTTGAAAGAAAATTAAATGAAAGTTTCTGTGTATACGAAGGTGAAAGGATGTCTTCCTATTTTTCGTAATCACACAAGCTATCCACTGGTTTCAAGCTTTACTTTCTTTCCGAGAGTCCTGTCGACAAGATCTTATTGTATGTCAAATATACTTACGTTGTACATTTTAGGCCCCCCTCACGCCAACTAACATCATTTCATCTTTGCATAAAATCCAAATAATTGGTGAATGATGTGACCTACCAAATGAACCTTACGCAATTTGATGGCTGATGTGAAAGCCCAAGGGGGGAAGCCTGCTTTTTCTGACTGGTTTCTACCTCTGGCTTGATGGCCTTGCTTCTCGATAAAGGTCTGCATCCTCCCGCTTATCATACTCGCAACGCTGTCACTGTTTTGACAAGCCAGTCTCTTTTCACCAATTATTTCACCCATTACAGATAACTTTGTGCCTGCATGGGTCCACCCTGCGCACTCAGTATGTGGAATTAGGATCAATGTGGGCATATCAGAGTTTAAATCGAATTAGACTCCGTTCAGCAAATGTTTAAATATCAGACAAGGTGATCTAAATAAATAAAAAAATACTGTTTTCAGATCATGAAGATCGTTTTTCAGACCAATCTGCCAAACTTGAAAATGTATTTGCCTTTGTTGAAGAAATGAATTTCATGACATTTACTGAAATAAAGAGATATTTAAAATGGTCTTTAATAAAATGGTTGAATAAAAGCTGTTTGATAAAATGTAGTAGAGATGTAGTAAAAAATCTCAAATAGCTACACAGTATGTCCCCAGCGTAAAAAAATAAAAAACACATAAGAAACAAAGTCTTGTGACTCCATCAAACTAACAGCCATTATCTACAAATTCAGAATATTTAATACAACTTCTTGGGAGATGTGGATTTATTTAAAATACTCCAGAAGCAAACCAAAAACTAATTCAGCTCATAACAAAAGATCCCGGAACAACATCTAAAACACCACAGACCTACGTTGCCTCTGTTAAGGTCAGTGTTTGTGATTCAACACTAACAAGAATGATTGGGGAAAATATATTTTCTGACAGTGAAATAAAAGTGACGCAAGTGAAATATATCTGGTACGAAACAAACTCAGAATCTCATATTGTTGGTCAAAATAATAGTGTTGGTATGATGATAGGGGGCCACTTCCCTATTTCAGCAGATCACAATCAAAAGCAAACCTGCAAAATCAACTCTAAAGGACATTTAAGACACTCAGAAAAATAAATTAAGGTTAGACTGCAAAAACCGACAAAGTACGTTTGTCTGACACGCAACTAAACTAAGGTCACTTTTCTTAAAATAGATTTCACAATATCTGTTGGCAGATTTTTTTTTCTACTAAAAAGTAAAAAGAATCAATGGAACTATTGCTTTTTATACAAATCAATGAATTATTGACTTAAAGAAACCCCTACATTTCACTGTAATGCTTCTCTTAATTTAGCTTTTACTTTTTTTAAAGTGTAATAATTTAGAAAAAAAAAGAAAATTAAAGTGGCCTAGTCCAAGTCTGTTACTTCTAAACAACCCCACATTTTGACTGAATTGATACATTTTCTTAGAGACTGATGTATATCAGTGATTTCCAGTTATTTCAATCACATAATGACTGGTTTTGTTGCAAAGGTTGAAACAAAAACTATTAATTTTGACAAAGAACCAGGTTTGTTACTGTGATCGCTCACCGTCTTTTTAAAACTGCTTTTAATATTTGTTTGATCTGGTTTGATCTTAAACATTCAAACAGAGAAACAAATCTGCGTGTATTTCACAGCAGTGTAAGTGTATTTTCAAAGATATTCAAACGGTTTGTTCTGAAAAGCTAAAAGAGAAAACCACAAGAGAGTTTTTTTGATGTTTTATGTATTATTATATAAATTTAAATGACATAATGAAACGATCGATAAAATCCAAACCATAAGGTTGATGACTTTGGTTAAGATATTGCTCATTAATAATGTATTTGATCTAATAAGAGCTGGAGACCCACTGAGTAACGATTGCTCTGTGCCTTTCATCACATCATCTCACAATAACTTAGAAGGCTTCATCTCCTCGCAAATATCTGTAACGTTAACATGTTTATCACGGGAGACAAAGATCAATGATAAATAAATACTCATGCACGGCTGCCCTCATAGGATTTGTGTAATTTCTTTAATGGCTTGACTGCAGAAACATCCAGGGAGTCGGTCTTAAATTCCTCTTTTCTCATCTTTGTGCTTGTGAAGCTTTTCATTGCTTCAAAAACAGCCGCATGATCCTCTAATGTATCTCTAGCATGGAGATTAATGCTGTGTTCGGAAAGGCGGTGTGAAAAGCATATTTTCTTGATCAAACCTCCGCTCAAAATAAATTCCTCTGAATCTGTGATTGTACACAGGTCACGCGGCGGATAAAATGGAATGAATGGACCTATTGACGTGAGGAGCGATGAAAGGAGAGGCCAGGTGAGTAATAACGGGAGAAGCACATTCGGCGCAGCCTTATATTCAGGCAGAACATTCTCGCTTATTTCATTTTATTTTCTTAAACTTCCTGAGCAGTTCCTGTTTAAACACCATAAGTGCCCCTTAAATTAGAGTTTTTGAATTGAACATACACAGACAGTTTAGCCTATAAACCTTGACTTGTTGAGACCAAGTCATTCTTTTGCTGTCAGTCCAGGAAACTCACGCTGACAGCGGCGTGACATTTCCATCGAAAATCCTCCTTTATGTAAGTGAACTAATTATATTATATTGCAGAGCACGGGGTCCACTTTGATGTGACTTGTGTCAAGGAAATATTGCCAATATCCACCACCAAATAAATTCGCTCTCATTGATCACCAAAGTGGCCATTGGAGAGTGACTTTCAATGCAGCGGTGGCGAGAATGCCTCTTTGTCCTGTGTGTGTGTGTGTGTGTGTGTGTATATGAGGAGGGGGGGGGGTGCAAAGAGCTATATTTATTTGACTTCATTGGGCCTGTCTTAATGCAGGGTGCCCCAAGGACTGCAGCACAAAACAATTAGCCTGGATTTCATAAAGCAATCAGCATGCCACCTTGTCTAATGCAGCGGCTTCGTACATTGACAGTCTGTATAAAATGGTGTTATTGAAAGCTTTGTGTTCACGTTAGCTTTCGCCTCGGTGCATTTATGAATCAATTTTTGCCCATAAAAGAAGCTTTAACACTTAAGCTATTTTAGTGGAAATGCATTATGTAAGTTGTCAAATGTATGAGAGAGAGAGAGCCCGGGTAACGATTTGAGCTATTCACACTGAACAGCCGGCCCCCATTTTTATAATGGGCCTTTTGAAAATGTCTGGCTGAGTGCATGAGTTTTGCTATTAAGATGCTGTCGGTCATTTTTGCTCTCTCTCCCTCTCTCTCTCTTTTGAAATGTAATCCATAAAACGAATGCCAAATCTTCAGAAGGATTAAAGAATCACGTTTAATTACAGCACTAATTGTTTGCTGGGTGAAAAAGTTACAGCGTTGGTTAAAACAAACAATAGCAACAACAACAAAAGAAAACCCAAAAATACAGTACAAAGGTTTAAAGTAGGTCTGGTTAAATTGAATGATTTTACAGTGAAACTCAAGCCTATACAGAGAATAGAGAGCAGCACCAAAGTGCACTATAGAAAGGCCTTTTTACAGTCTCACCAAAACTAAACTAAACCAAATTAAAAGAAATGTTTCCTGCTCTGATAAGATTACACATGCAAACAGATTCATTCAGATGTTAAAGTCAGAAATGAACCTGAAACCATTGATAGGAATTGATCGCGGCAGGAGTATAATGGTTTGGGAAAAATATGCTTTAATGTTCGATTACTTAAACACCAGAGCTGACCATATTCGTCCATTCATCTTCTGTTGGCCACAAAGCTCAGACTGCTTTCTTGAACAACACAAGTTTCTCCAACCGCTTTCAAAGTTGGAGCACCTTAATGGTAGATTTATCATCATGGATTCTCAGCTAACAAACCTGCATCATGGTCCAAAATCTCCTACGAATTGCTTCAGACACATTGTTGAATGTATGGCAAAGAAAGCCAAGGCACATGAGAAATTAACAGAAGTGTCAAGTAGCGAAGTCCAAATACTTGGTTACCTTACCTAAGTAGACATTTAGAGTATCTGAAAGTTATTGTATTTTTCAGCCGAATTTTTACTTCCACTCCTTATATTTTCACGCCATTATCTGTACTTTGTGCTTCTTACATTTGAAAAATAGCCTTGTTACTCCTATTTCATTATGGCCTGTTTTCATTATACTTAACTTTGTTAGAAAAACCCCCCCCAAAAAACAAACAAACTATCCAGATAAAAACTATCCAGCCAATACAAATGGATGAAAAGAAAAAGTGGAGGTTCAATGGCGCATTTGAAATATTTTGTTTTTGTGGGAGCTGTGTCGTGCACTACAGACCCCTGCTGCCTGTTTTACGTTTTATTCCCTAATGTAATTTTTTCCCTTGATTACCTTTATACTTTAAATAGTTTTTATCCAGTACTTTTATTTACGTAAAATGCTGGAGTTGATACTTTTAAACAAAACAAATCTATTACAGAATAACCTGAAAAACAAATTTACTTCTAGACAACCTTGAATGCTTGTATTTGGAAACAGGTTTCTCCAATATTTTAGCTTATTTGATGATTTCATTTTAGAATCCTGCCGTCTTGTCCTTCCTAAAGCGTCCTGCGCTTGGCCAGACACTCAACACTTGCTTGAGCATAACTCTTTCGAGTAAAATGTGTATTAAACGGAAACCTTGCACGGGTTTGAACATTTTTAACTTAATCATTGCTGGTCTTGCATGTCATGGATAGGAAAAACACAACATGGAGGACTCAGGGCATCGAGTGCAATGAACCAAGATTAACAACGTTCTGAACATTCAAGTTCATTCCTCTCATCTGGAAAATTTGAATGCATGTGAGTTCGTATAAGGAGTTTCAAAAGTGATAATTTTTTAAATCCCAGCAATTGCTGGTCCACAGAAGACTTCCTTCAGACTCAGATCTGGACAGTGGTCTAATATTTTTCGGAAATTCTGGTTCAAACCGTTTATGTCTGACAGATGTCTGTGAGCTGCTGGAGCGTAAAGGATGACCTCGGACGGAGAACGACTACATCATGCATAACTTTTAATTCCATCAATACACCACAACCAATTGTCCCAGACTGCCAGAGGAGTGATCTTGCTAATACCAGTTACCTGGAGAAAAAAACTGGCATTACAGAGAGCCGAGGGAGATTCACCATTTCGCTGCCATTCATGTCCGCTAAACAAACCACAACTTACGGTTACACGAAAGCTGAAGAAAGTATGAGGTGCCAGCTTTAAAGTGATTTACTCCTAGTAGAATCCAAGAGAGCCCAAATCACATGTGATTTAGCTCAGTTTCATTACTCCCACCAAAGCCCTTAACAATAACACAGAGCATAATCTGCTGCCAATAACTCCAGGTGCTCTTAGTCAGAAGGCTCCCTGTGGATCTAAGTAATACTCTGTTTAGAGGCTGAGGTGGAGAGGCTGCTTGGGATAGGTCATAGTGATTCTGAGACATGGAAATCACCAGGGACCGACTTTTGAGTGTCTGCCTGTAACACTATTAGCAACATTATGGCTACCGCTGGTGCTAGGAGAGCTGTCATTTCCCTAATTAAGAGTGCAGCTCAGCCCAAGAGGGAGAGGAGGCCACAGTGACCCACACCTCCCACCCGCCCCCGGTCTGCGACATTAAAACCCGACTACTCGCCCTGCAAGGGCGTACGCGTTGCAGGGGAAAGAAAAATCCATCTTATTCATTATTCTGGCTCAAAGTGGAATTATGGAGTTAGGGAATTACACAGGAGGTGGTGCCATGGAGTGTGCTGGACAAAAAAGGATTTTACACCTCAGCGGTTCTGTGACTATTTCTGAGGTGATCGGTGAAAGCCTCAAGCACTGGAGGAAAGACTCAGAGGACAGGAGGGGAAAAGAAAGGACAGGACAGAAAAATGAGGCCGATATTATATGTATTTCTGGTGGTGCACTGTTGTAAATAACAAAGAAAGGGAAAAGTTCCTGATGAATAAATGGAAAATCTACATGCAAACACTCCATGTTTCCCCCATAGATGCAGGTCAACACCAAAAGGCTCTCGGACAGGAGGGCACTCTGGTTCCGCTCTTACCTGTCTCTCCCTTCATGTTGGAGTGGAGCTGGAAGCAGCACAAGCACAAGAGGGACCAGAGGGAGGTAAGTAGGTGAGAAGAGGCAATGCCCATTTCAAAGGTCAAGAAGGAGGGATGGCATGATGGAGAGAAGAAGATGGAGGAGGAGGAGGAGGAGAGAGGGGTGGGTGGGGGGTGGGGGGGTTCTGTGTTCCTCCTCACAGGGGACTTTGGACACTGCACATGAGCACATCTGTTTCAGAGCGCCCGACTGGTTCGCAGAGCAATGTCAACCTGATTAGTTCACGGATGAAAGAGGTAAATAACAATCCGAATTATCCCTCATCCTTTTACAGCCATCAGAGGAGGTGGGGCGCTGTGATGAAGAGAGCTGTAAGCCTTTTAGGAGACATCTGCTTCACTGTTGCTCTTCTCTCTAAAATACTAAAATGATATTTGCTGTAAATAGGATTCTGCCGCGCCACCAACAAGTAATGAAAGAAGGCCGCCTCCGCCTGTCCCTACTCACTCTGTAATACCACAACTGTTATGACTACAGATGGGATAGTTTTTCACAACCAAAAGATAAGAACACTGGAAGTTTCATCTTTTCTTTCAGGAAATTTGTAAGATTTTTTTAAAACTACTTCTCTTTTAGTCTTTCATTTCCCCTAGTTGGGGTGGGAGGCTCTTCTTCTCAGATCCTCTGCCAGAAGCCTGGGAGCTTGAGGGGTTCTTCACAGCATCATATATCTCTTTCATGGACGTCACTCCGCTAGACTGAGATGTTTAAAGTTTCTCCAGGTATCTGTTGGAAGCTCTTTCTAGGTCTTCCCTAAACTCTAGGTATATTTCCAATTTCTTCTGTTTTATTTCCCCCCCTAACATTTCCGTCTTTTGGGGTACTCCCAGAAACCACAAAAGTTGCCCTCTGCTATTTATCAGTGATCACAATGTCCCGTAGGTTGGTAATTATCACTTTTTTCGGTTGGTAATTATCACTTTTTTCGGTTGGTAATTATCACTTTTTTCGGTTGGTAATTATCACTTTTTTTCCCAGAGGATCTTAGCGTTTGTTCTCCACCAGCTGATTTCCACTTTGCCATGCAAACTTCCACTTGACCCTAAACCGGCTGTTGGATGTTGGCGTTCAATTTATCTTTCCTGATATTAATATGAATATTACCTTGCAACCTGCTGTGAGATGCTGGATTGTTATTAGGGTGTTTTCGCCTAGCCTGACCCTGGGATCATGCCTGCTTTGGTAGATCTGGGCTTCCATTTTCTCTGGTGCTGTAACATAATATATGTAATATGATATATATAATATACATAATATAGTAGTATATGTAGTAATTTTGTGCTATATTTGTAATTTTTATTTTTTACTCACATCCATCATTATATATTAACTTACATATACATACATACATACATACATACATATATATATATATATATATATATATATATATATATATATATAAAAAAAAAAAAAAAAA
>JAVLVB010000491.1:2908645-2923507 GCA_032876305.1 Orestias chungarensis | reverse complement strand
CCCATAACCTGCAATAGTCTATTCCTAACCATAGCCGAAAAATAACAATAATAAGGACCAGGCAAATATCCTAACCTCCCAAAAATGAGATGTTTGTGGGTGTAATATGTACAACTACACACACATACACATAGAAATAATATGACTTCTATTATTTTTTATATTTTAACTCTAATGCTTACACAAGACCTGGTCATTAGCACCACATAGTAAATACCTACCTATACAAACCTAGCACAACCTCACCTAAACTCAGTTCACATCTTAGTCCTAAATTTAACAGCTAAACCAACCTTTGGTACCCATACGGAACAGGTGGTCCTTACAATGTAGTGTTTATAGGAAAAACTGGCTCTAAAAAAAGTGAGAAATGCTAAAACACGATCACTCCCTGAGCGTCAGCAAGTGAATCCCTTTAATAACTTTTATTAAACTGTAACAAACACACACACACAGTTTACTGCAGTTTAAATTTAATATAACCACACAAAAATAATTAGACACCAAACCCCAGAATAAACACATGATACGCTTTTGCAGAAGTGCGGTAAGCAGGACAACTTCTGGTAGATAAAAGAACAAGCCATGTTCAAATAAACTATACATTTATGCTGTAAATCTGTTGAAAGGCTATTTTCACTTGTCATTTAGCATTAACTTAACAAGTATAGGAACACATAAGCCTACAAAAATACAAATTGTAAGGTTAGACAATCAGCTTTATGACAACCTAATTTCTCTTATGACTTTTTTAAAAGCATCTTTTATGAAATAATCAAATTTTAATATAAGAAAATGTCACATAAGGCATGATTACTATGTTTTATTAATAGGGGGAAATACCTCATACATTTGGCAGTATAGCTATGAATTCTAAATTAATTTAATTTACACTCGGCAGCTCATTAAATATATTTTGAGGAAAGCAATGTCATGTCATTATGAATTTTTACTAGTTTTATTATATTTCTAACGAAAGGAAACGTATGTATTAAAAATTCTAATTACAAAACTTTTCCCTTTTCATTCATTCATTAATTCATTACTTTTATTGAGTCAGCGTTCACTCCACACGACTGATTAAAAAAATAATAGGCATATATTTGCATTACTTATTAGTATATGAGATATTTATATTTGTGATTAAGAAATTTGTAATTATTTATAAAAAAAGGTCTATATGAAAAATTAAGAGAAGTATTGATTAGCCCTTGAACAATAAAGCCTCAGAAATTACATTAGGAATGCAATAAATCCACACAGAGGAGATATTAATTTCACTCAGCGCTAAATGATAACCTATTTAATACATTACATATTCATATTAATTATTAGTCTTTCTGTATTTTGTCAGGGGGGAAAGAATTACCTGATGTAGAGTAACTAGAGTAAAGCTGTAAAGGCAGACACTGAATATCCTGATGGGAAAAATTTTCCACCTTTTCAAAAGATTTTACGTTAAGATTTAGAAAAAAACAGCTGCAACTAAACAGGAGGAATTGCAGAAAAAACTAAAATAAGTAATAAATTATACAACTGTAAAAAAAATGTTTAATTGGGGGTGCTGAAGGTTTAACACAAACTTGCTAATTTAGTTAAAAAAAAATTAAAAATAAAGTTTAAGATGCATTAAATAAATTAAAGTTGCTGCACTTGTGCAAATAAGGCACTAAGAAAGTTCAACTTGCTCATCCATGCACTTAGTTTGCTGCATGACTCTCCACCTGTCCTGTCTCCTGCAGGAGTGTGACTCTACTGTACTTCAACAGAACCTCAGTCAGAGCTGAGCCAACAGATTCGTAGCAAAGCAGGAGTAGGAGGACGCGGCGACCAGGAGTCAGGAGTGGACTCACCGTACAGATTGCCTGGAGTGCCCTCGGAGGGCAGGAGCAGGGACTCGTCGTTCAAGTCGCTGTCCGGGGTAGCCGCTTTGCCGTCCGCCCGGAGTTCTGCCGCGCTCATGTCGCTGCGCAGGGAGAGCAGCGGCTTGCTCAGCTGCCCTGTAATCATTGGATCCTGACGGGGAGCTGAGAACCCAGGTGGGAAAACCGGGAGGAGAGGGGATGGGGGGACAAAAAAGACAGAAAAAGCCCCTGGTTAGATTGCCTCAGCGTCTCAACCTCAGCGACTCCTTCTCTATGTCTCCACTCTATCTCCCTCTCTCTCTCTGTATACCCCAGCTTCACCTCCCTATTGCTCACTCATCACTTTCCCTCTCTCTCCTGCTCCCCTCCTCCTCCTCGGCTCCCTCTTTTATCCGAAACTGGTGCTACCCCGCTGATCCTGCCGGCTGCTGCCTGATGAAGAGCTGCAACGGATTGCGAGGCTTCACCTAAAACGCCAATACATCCATCTCCAAGGGCTCATCATCCCTACCTGACACGCACCTCATCTTCACTATAAAAGAGGTGAAAGCTGTTTACAGTGAGGTGACAAATAAGTTAATCTAATAATAAGTGACTTTAAATAAATTGTTTCATATCTCTGGGGGAAAAAGTTCAATCAAAAGCGACAGCTTGCAACAAATTACAAGTCAATATATACTTTAAGCCTGATTTAAACAGCACGATTATTTTAGTTTTTTTTTTTTTTTGGTAACAATGAAAAGCATCAATACAATGTGATCAGAGTACCTATAAATCACTTAAGTGGGAAATTGTGTTGTGAAAATGTTAAAGCACACCTTTAAATTTTTTAGAATTACCTCAAGAAAACAGAAAAAAAACAAAAAAAAAGCTTTAGTGTGAACTTTTCCTACCTTGCCAAGCTCTAGAAGAAGATATTGAAAAAAAAGAAAGAACTGGTTTAGAAAGCTTAAAGCGAAGCCACAACAGATCAACCCGGCGGTCAGGATGTACTCTATCCGACCATAAAGCCGCTTCTTCAACCTCTGTGAATCTGAATCACGACCACACGCCGTTCAAGCTGGAGGTGACTTCCAAAAAAGAAAAAAACCCTGAAGATGTCACCTCCTCCCTTCTTCCTCTCCCTCCTCCCCTCTGTCTCTTCCCCCCTTGTGTCTTCTGACTAGAAAGCTCTTCAGACAACGTTCAGCCCACCTCAGGCTCAAAGGCGCCGCGGACTTAGAGCAGCACGACCTCGGCCCGCTCCCCTATTTATGAATGAGGTCCAACGTGAATACGTCTAAGCAGAAGACAGGTGACCAGGACGTATATATAAGCTCAGGAAGGGGAGAAAAAAAGAAAAAAAAAGAGGAGGAGGGTCAGGGTCTTATTTCCTCCCACCGTCGCGTGCTTCAACAATACCCTGCGTCAATCAGGGTGGTCGATGAATTGCTGCCCGGAGGGGCCTTTTTAATGTGCCCATCACGGCAATCTGCCCTTTCTGATATGACACACGATAATCTATGAAAATGTTAATCGATAGAAGTAGTTTAAGCTGTCATTAAAATCCGTGAGCCGACTGGTCAATACTCATATCCCTGGTAACAATGTCACCACTCATCAGGGCTTCATTTGTGGAGCACTTAAATGCGGGACGTTGCACATCGATGCGCCCCTCCGCCCGCCGCCTTAAACACATTTTCCCCTCTGTCTGAGCCTGGCCGCACTCTGCATGCATTGGGGGGCCCCACCACGCTCCCACCCCACCACCGCTCCTTTGAGCCGCTTGATAGGTCCACTGGAGGGCAAAATTAATACCTAATTGAATCTTGCAGTCATCAAAATAATCAATAGTTTTTTATTATTTATTCTTCACAGTCTGTTGACTGTTTGAAAGCTCCGAGGGACAGCGGAGAGCACAGGCAGCCCTGAAATTTCTGCCGTTTCACAATGTAATTTTCACTGGGGCATAAGAGTTTGCGAGACCTATAAAAAAATGAGAGCCGTGCTTTTTTTGTCAGGAGGTGGGTTGGTGGGGGGCGAAGAATAAAGGAAAAATGGGAATCTTTGCCCCAGCAGCTACAATGAAAAATAGAATAAACAAGCTACTGACACTTCAGAGAAGGGCATGGTCCTTTTTGTCCATCCCTCCATTTTTTTCCCTTTTCCCTTTTCTCCTTATTTCATCATATCAGGAGTGTGGCGGTACCTCTCTAATGCTGGCATTTCTCTTCCTGACAGACTCCAAACAAGTGCTGGGAATGAGATCACAGTTCTAATCTTCCTCTGGCCTCTCAGGCTGCAGGATAACGGAGGAAAGCACATCTCTCACCATCTTGCACAGCAGATAATTAAAGCCAAAAGATGATTTCTGCCTATTTGCGATCATGCCACCGAACTGGACATCTGCCAATACAGTTAATGGTTTTAACTTTATTCCTCTTGTAAAAATACATTAGGAGTGACATTTAGAAATATCCCATATTCAGTTTTTATTTTTATTTTTTTAGCAACAGAGCCTTATGGATGAATTCATACCTTTAACCATAATCATACAAAAACTAGTGCACAACTTTAAAATACAGCAGAACAGATCAAAGTTTTTTTCTACTAATGAACATCTGAAAATAGTGACGTGTGTGTTAGACTCCCACAGCACGATTCAATCACCACCATATTGGAAATCTGTGATGGTGAAGTTGTTGCAGCTTTTTTTTTTTAAACAGATTTTCTTCTTCAATCTCGTCCTAAAAGAAGATATATATACTTGTTTTCTCTATAAACAGATTTACCCTCCTGATCAATGGATCTTTACAGCTCCTCCATGGTAATCATGACTACTTCTCAGCGATGCTCCATAAGGGTTAGTTTCACCTGGTATTTCAGTAAATACGTCCCTGGGGTTCCAAGCATCAGGATGAAAACGACATCATGGTCTAAGGACAAAGGGTGCAAAGGTTCCTGTTGTGTTTGTGCTGGATACAGATCATGTCCCGTCACTTTCAGGACTCTGGGGAAACTCATGCTATGACTCCCCCACCCAAGATGGTCCTTAGTTACAGTATAATAGAGGTTAATTGGGGTCCTATACTGAAAAGGGACCATTTAACAGGTGGATTGCTATGCTAATTGATAATTGTTAACGTTTGGCTTTTTCCTACTAATTAAGTCTTGTATTTCTTTACAGGTAAAGAAAATTGTTGTCCTTAACTTGTATATCGCTGCTTGTTTATGTGGTGAATATGAAAGCCAAGCTTTGCAATTCGAATTACAAAGTTTAAAGGTTTACATTGTGTTTCATATTAGATGTTCTGTAAGATAAAAAAAAATGAGGAAACCTCAATTATAAAGCCTTCATACCTTCACATCATATTGGTAAAATGCAGCTGCTTAATGTATTTGCTTGGAAAATCTATTCCTATTGACAGTAAAACCAAAGGCTCTCTTTTCCTTATGAATGAGATCAGCTCCAAAATCAGTTATTTTTAAAGAAACCTGTTTGATTGGGTAACTTTAGTTCAGTTTC
The DNA here is from genome assembly GCA_032876305.1 of Orestias chungarensis. Classification (NCBI taxonomy): domain Eukaryota; kingdom Metazoa; phylum Chordata; class Actinopteri; order Cyprinodontiformes; family Cyprinodontidae; genus Orestias; species Orestias chungarensis. Next base: position 2,918,137 of record JAVLVB010000491.1, on the reverse strand, counting down.
TAAAAATATAGTTTGGTGGCTTTTGGTGTTTTCAATATTTCTAAATCTCAATACGACTCTCCTGGTAAAAAAAAAAAGTTATGAAAAACTGGTTCTCATTCGTGATTTTTTTGATTTCACCATGAATTGGCCGTTGCTCAAAGCCTGTTACGTTGGTTTATGTGTCGCCTAACCCTGCTTACAGTTTAATGCTGATGTGTTTGTTGTGTGTGCTCTGTGGTCTTCATGACTCACAGATTCCTCTACGAACCTCTGTGTCCTTTGCCACATTGCTGGATATATACTGAGCTCATATTACACACAGGTTCTACATGAAATTATGTGGAGGGGTTTCAGAATGGGGAAGGCTGAATGCAAACACACACCTACCTTACTTCCTTTTTATAACTACAGGAAATTGAAAACCAAGTCTCAGTTTTCCTCCACTTCACGAAATAAAGTAATCTACATTTAAGTTGTGTGATAAAATAGGAGAAATTCCCAGAGTATGCTCCACCCCAATTAAACAATAATGGAGGACAATGTCTGTCTTTATTCTCCTTGGTTATATCAGTGTGGCCTCAGCTCTTGAACAGGTTGCAGAAACAATAAAAAAAAAAAGACTCAATGCCCCCTCCCTACCCTCAGTGACAAGAGGATCAGGATCCTGAGTGTCATCAGATATCTCTACTTAGTGCTGGTGGTCTTATCAACCCCCCCAAGGGGAAAGGAACTAAATGTTTTTTTGTTTTTTTGCTCATTTGGATTTTTGTACTGAATGCATTTCCCGGTTAAACTGTTGTTGTGTGAGTTCTCTGTGATTGCAAAACTGAAACTAACAAGACCAGTTTGGAGTTAGACATTAGAGATATCAAGCTGCATTCAGGAAAAGCTGTTTGTTTTCTCTATTACTTAATCAGCAGAGGATCTGATGTGTGAGCTGCTTCTCAAATTCTGAACCCCTGTACTTTTTTTTTTGTTGCAAAAATATGTCTTTATTTGCATTTGTTTCAAAAATGTCAATTCTAAAATAAGTTGGCAATCTGAAAGGACTGCTAGTTGCTCCTGTTTAACTTTCATATGTGTATTTATGAGAGCCAGCATAAAACTATACTTCATTGTTTTGACTGTCAATGCCAGGCCAGACCACATATTATTGATTACTGAGTGGTGGTAATTGTTTTTTTTTTATGGGTTTTTCTAGTTTTGGTTTTACTCTCCCATAAAAAATGCGATACATTAATGGATAAAAAAAAGCTTAAGCAAAATAACTTTATTCGCTACACTGAAATAAATAAGTATATGCAGTAGGTTCTATTCACTCTTATTTGTAGGATAAGTTATTTAAAGCTACAAAATTTGCACATGGATATTTTATTTCTTCTTAAGTTTCAATCAACAGATAAGAAAATGCCCTTAAAACGTGAAAACAACAAAAATTGGACATATAAAGAAAAAAAACATTTAAATAACTTAAGTCTTCCTTTTTTATATTAAAGAAACATATTAAACAATAATCCTACAGTCATGTGAATTCGCTGCAGTAGGTTGGTAGCTTAAGATGCTGACGTCTAATGTGATTTGGTAGATGATGGTTTGTCTCCCCCTTAGGGTTATTAACCTAACTGTTTTCCATCTCCTGCTGAATATGAATTGATCCACACATACAGTCTTACAAATGTCACTAAAAGTCCTCTATTCGAATATAGCACTATAATCATTAATTTCAGACGTTAAACACAAAGACAAATCTCTTTTAAACTACTCTGTCAAACTTAAACCAGTTAAATTTCTCTTAATGTCTCAGGTAAACGTTGGAAATAGCGAAAACTTTATTTGTGCTCCTTGTTATTTTTCATTTTTTAAGCTTGTTAATATGATCAACAGCTCTTCCTCTCTCCACCACTAAAGCTAAAACGCTCCCCAGTGGATAGTCGGTGGGGCCAGTGAAGGCTGAGGGCTATCAAAGCAGTGTATTAAAAGGAGCTCTTTGAAGCTTGTAAACCGCCGTGCCCAGCAGGTCCACAACAGATAGGCTCCTCTGATTGGTCAGGTGTGTGTGTGTGTGTGTTTTTGTGCTAGATCGATCCGTAGAGCTGACATTCTGGAGCATCAAAGCTTTCAGTCCACTAATACGACTCCTCCTATGTGGGCAATGGTTGTTTTTTTTATTATTTTCCCTTTTTTGTTTATGAGCTGCTTATGCCTTAGAGGGGCCAGCCTGTGATCATTATGGGTAAACGGTGCGCTTTCATGATTGAAGAAAGAATGAATACGTTTGAAATCAGGTGATACCAAAACACAGAACACTGCAAACGGTGAAAGTATCACAGAAGAAAACCATTAACCAGTGGCAGCAGAGGGGTGACACCGCAGACATTCAAGCATAGCTGCTCCTCAAAGTCGGTTTCCCCCTCTCATTGTCTCTGGAGACCTGTGCCACATACACAGTCATAGAAAGGTGTGAAAATGTGATTTCCCAAAAAGGATCAGTAATTCTCCGTAAGGGTGGAAGCAGCAATCAATAAATCATTGCTAAGCAGATTGTACAGAAGAAGAAAAAAATCCCCCTCCCTCGGTGTCAGTACATTAGGATTCTCCTGAGGATGGATGAGGCAAAACGGAGGTGTGAGACAATCTCAATAAAGGAGAGGCAAATCATACCTTTGGCATTCATCGGGACTACGGCTGTCAGGGGCGTGACAAAGGAGCCGGCCAATATGTGGAGGATTCATTCAACGTCTTGCTCAGGAACGTGCATGAAGCAGTGTCACGGTACAACTTACATCAAAACAAATCTCTGACATTATTATGACATTTGGACTCGATTAAGTCAATTGGCTTTAACATGTCAACGTCTGTTTCGTCACATCGCCGGACTATTTTCGCCGGACATTTGATTAGCCTAACCTTTTCCTGGTTTAGTTTAAATCAGACTGTTCTTGGTTATTTCAGACAGATCGTTTTAAACGGTCATTTCTATTGTTTGGTTATCAGTTATTCCTCTTGACTTAGGTCCCCCCCATCTCTGTTCTCCTCTCACCATTGAACCCACCCAGTTATTAGCCTAGTCAATTATTGTGGCAATCAAGCTGCCAATATTTTACCAACTCCTTTCCTCCAACCTCTCATTACCATTCAAATTTTATTCCTGTTTTCAGTACCTATGACCACCTGGGTTTGTAAGTTATCTATCAACTAAATTTACACCATACAAGTTTTTGTAAATCAGGGGGACCATGGTCTAATTTTGTCCATAATTGGAGGTTTATTCACTCATTTTCTTTTCTAACAAGTTCATCCCTAGGACAACGAACCCTGGTATTCCCTTAACAGAACTTTTGACCACTGAGAAACAGCCTAGTTAACTTGTAGATGATTCTTATGCTGTCTCTTGTTCAGGAGGATTACATTTGTGGCCCATGTGTAGAATTTGTTTGTGCTTTTTGGCTCTTGATGGGCTGACATCCAAAAGAAAGTCTCCCAAACTTTTGAATGGATTTTCCACTTCTTCCTTTCATTTTACTTTCTATGACTATGTACTCTTTGAACAAAAGACCTTTTTTCGTTTGATACTCTTTGAGGAGAGAATTTTCTGGACATCTTTCCAATCAGCGATCTTCCCATGATTGTTTTGCCTTTTGACCCATACTGAAAACAATATAAATGCTCAGAAAAAAACTTCCTCATAGCACATTGTGTTTTAATTGAATGTTGTTGATGACTGACAAATCCTTACTTGTATGTCCTCTTCCAGGACACTGTAGGTAACTTACAATTTATAAATGGTGTCATCAATGTTTAACCCTCTTTTGTAAGTCGCTTTGGATAAAGTGTCTGCTAAATAAATAAATGTAAATGTTATCCTGACTTTCACAATATTTTTCTAGATGTGTTTGTATACAGTTTGTAAATATCCGATTTTAAACAATGCATGTGTGCCAGGAGGATTCATTCATAGCTGTCCATTCATCCGAAATACTTTGTTACTTATATTTGCGACACCATACAAAGTATATAATATTAAAAGACAGGTTGAAACTATCAGAGGACATCTATTTTATTCAATATTTAACTGAATGCATTAAAGTAATTTGTTAGCCTTACCTTTTGTGTAGCAATTTAAGGCCCTGGGGACTTTCATTGGCTTCCTTTTTTCTATAAAAAATTATTAAAAATAAATACTTGTTAAAAATACAAAAATATGATTTATCTGAAAAAATAATAATACCACTATAGCTTCAAGAAAGTGTTGACAAGAAGCCAATGTAAACGAAATAGACAGTTGTCGGACATCGCGTTTCTTAATTGTTATGGTCTAAGACTCCAATACCCATAAGGCTTAGCGGCTTGATCTCAGTCATGTGACTTAACTGATGACCGAGAAGCTTCCTTCGTCAACAAACGTTATCGTGTTGTATTGCTTATTTATTGCTTTATTCTGGAAGCATTGCTCTTTTTAACTTCAAGCTAAAATGCATTTGACGTCTTGAGATAAAATAACTATTAAATATATCAGTATTTATCATCAACAATGGCGGAAGTGGAGCAGCAGGTAAGCTAGCAGGCAAGAATGTATACATTTATGTACAAGTTCGGCGTTTTATAACGGATTTCAAATGATTCAAATCGCTGTTTGACTTTAAAACAATAGCTATTTTGTTATTTGGTCTAATTAGAGCACATAAAACACAAGTACGAAATGCTATAGCCATTCTATTATGACATTCCTGTATTTATCTGAAATTTAGCCCAAACACACGTGTGTCTTCCCATCTTGTACTGCAAAGTTTGTTTAAAGTAACTCTGTATATATGTATATATATATATATATATGTATATTTATTTATTTTATAGGAAAAGAAGCAGAGTGGAGAATTCACAGATGAATCTGAGGTAAAAACTTGTTACATCATTTTGTTGCTGATGTTTTCCTCCTCTTTCAAAAGCAGAAACAGGGGAAATAAGTGTTAGAATAGTTTGGTATGAAAGTAATCTTATAGACTGACAAAAAAAAACACAACACAAAACAAAAATGTCATGCAGTTGCACCAGTATATCAGCACAGAGAAACATCAACAACATACTGTTAACGTCAGAGGAGGTGTGCATAGATCTGTCAAGCCTGGGTGATTTTTAACTCTCACTGTGTCCGCCAAAAGGATTGTAATGCATCAACACGGCTTGATCCCAGCCCCCAAAGGATCTTTGTATGGGTTTGAGAGGTGTCAAACACTCATGAATTACAGATGATTTTTTTTCCAGATCTTTCAATATTATGAGTGAACTTCGGCATGTTACAGTACACCTTCGCCCCCCCGGAGAATCAAGCAAGGGCTAAATAAAACATTACTCTTGCACGGCAGTCAGGGAGGAAGTTGATTCTTGTGTGTGTTTGTTCACGGGGAGCTGAGAATAAAATAAATGATCAGAGATAGGCTACGTTGGGCGTTTCTCTCAAGCAGGTCACAGAGAGAGGAACACTCAAATCCTGTTTGTTTATTTTTGTGATTCGTGTGTTATCTGCTGTAGTACGTCATATTCTGAAGGATGTTTCTCCTTCAAGTAGATGCTAATGCCTCTGTGCAAAAGATTTGACGCAATTTACCTGCTTTTTGTTCGATTGTTTTTTGCATCGAATTTAAAAGCGACACAAGTTAATGAAAGTAAATATGAGACTGCGTGTAGTCCAAAAATCATTTTGTCAGTGTTTTTCAGTGTTTTAAACCTGAATATACATAGATTACTAAATGCTAATCGCTATAAAGTTTGAGACTTCTATGAGGAGACAACTTATGTGCCAGCAATTTAGTGTTACCTTCCTGTTTACCTGCTTCTTCAGTGTCTTGATTGCATGTTTAACTCATCGCCATACTGGGAAACCCCCCCACGACCCATCTTTGATTCTGTGGATGCTAAAGAGTTTCATTTTTTCTATTAATTTACTCATGAAGATGTTCCTTTGCACACCAATAATGTCTGTACATTTAAGTTCAAAGGCAGAGAGAAGAAGAAGAATTTTTAAAACACTTGACAAAGGTAGATTCGACTGACAGCAATTTTATGTTTTGGACCCAAAACTGTTAGTTTGCAGTTTTAGAGATAAATAGGTGTTATTTCTGATGCTCTCTCATATCAAGCTAGAAGTCCCTTTTTAATTATAATTGTCAGCATTATCAAAATTAAGTAAATAAATGTAACTATATATATACACACATACACCTATTTCTCTGAAATATTATTCACAAATATTTCTAATATCCCACCTCACTCTGAAATGTGCGGTTTGATCACATCAAACAGTATCCCCCAATTGGAGGGAGCTTGTTTCTGGCATGCTGATAACAAGTATGTCCACAAAAGCTGTTTTCTGGGAATTGAATGTTTCTTTTTCTCTAACATAAGTTGCCTCCAAAGACATTTTAGAGAATTTGTTGTTACATTCAACCATCCTCATAACTTCAGACCATGTGTAACCATACCAGCACTCCACATCAACAATATTTACCTTCAAGCTCCTGCAACAATTGGTTTGGATCTGCAGAAATTCTGAAAAACTGTCTCAGAGAAAGTCATCAGCTTGCTCATTGCCCTCATTGGGGTTTTAGACTTGACCGCAGTTCACATTTGTTTGCGTTTCTGGGACATTTGACCGAACCAACATTTCACAGAGGCCACAATCAACAACCTGATTGAATGTAGGAAATGTGTTACACATCAGGAGGCAAACGGTGGTCGCAGTGGAAACTGACTGGTTTTCTGATTACCACAATCAAACAAAACTTCAAATTTTGCCAGTCTAAGCCATCTTGGTTTGCCCTGCCTTAGGTGTGTGGTAATATTTTAAACACTATTAATGAACTGGAACTAAACATATTTAGTTTTATTTTTTTAAATTTTTTATATTGCATCTAATCCTTTTTTTCTAAGATTTCCTGTGATTACTATGTATCATTTTGACATGCCTGCATCTTCCTGTGCAGCTTTTGAGAATGAACTGTTTTTCTTTTACATCTGAAGCGGTTCAGTCCCGAGCTTATTCACAACTGGTCAGCCAAGCCAGCTCCACGGTCTTAAAATGCTGATCGGTCAATCTGTTTTTGTGAATGAGTCATTTTTCTGATATCATATATTTGCCCTAAGCATTAGGATCTTTTTATTTTTTAAGGCGTTTGATTTAGTATTTTGAAGTGTTGTTGAAGTCTTCACCTTGTTCATCTCTCTTTGCACCTTTGGGGTCGGTTTGTGCCAGAAGCTATTAGATTTTTGCATTTTTACTGTGGCAACAGTAGAACTGCGAGCAAACAATTTTTCTTTTACTTTGCCGCTGCAAGTGTTATTTATTTGTCGTCCAAACTAGCGTGTTGCGGTTTATATGGGTGGACGGTGAGCTACATGCCGCATTATTTTCTTGATATTGAAGGAAACATCTCCCTAATCCGTGACAAGTGTAATCCTTCTGTCCTCTTTATGCTCAAGGCAGAATGTTCTCCTCGACGTCGCCACATTGAAAGGTTCCGCGTGTTGTATCTAAACTGACAGGAGGCAAGAAAAGCAAACATCGACGATTACAACAGTTATGTAGTTGACAAAACAAAAAGCAACTTACAAGAAATGGCTAAACTTTTAAAATGTTTGTTTTTTTTCTCCGCGGGGATGAAGTTTTGTCTTTGTTGTTTGATACGCCTTTGAAACCCGTGACAAATGCCCTCGCATCCGAAATCTCACAAGCAGAATACACAGGAAATAGCCTAGATATGGCGTTGTTGAGTGGGGAAGGATTGTTTTTGAAAATAACATTTTTTCCACGCTATTGTCCCCCACCTCCACAGCCAGGAGCACATAATGGCAGACAATGTTTTGAGCTGATGCACCCTATGGACAGCCACAGACTGTGCAGCATCGGTTATAAACCGAATTATGAGTAATATTCAAGCTGTGACCACCCTCCAATGTGGACTCTCGCCGAAAGTGTAACACAGTAGAATACCTTAAGTTTGTCTTATGAAAACAGTAAATGCATGTTTTTATCACTGGGGACAAGTAACACCAGCAAAAGAGAGACTTATTTTTTTCATCAAGCATTTCATTCAAAAATAATTCAGAAATGCAGACACTGAAAATCTATTAACTTTATATAGTTACTTCCTGCTCCTGATTGAAAAAAAGTTGTTTAGTTTTTTTGTTTGATTGTTTTTTAAACTACCAATTTCTCATGTTTGGTGGATAAGCTATAAGACAAAAAAAGTGAAGACAATAAACTGCTATAAAACCAATACAGTCTTAAATTAATCTCTTTTTTTTTTATCCTAATAAATAACATCACAGTGACTGCAGCTCACACATTTATATCTAAGATTTGTAAAACAAAGAACAAAATAGAAGTTATTGTTTGTTTTAAATCATGGTACATGTGTGTATGACAAACCGACCCCGTTTAATAATATCAAATATTCATAACTCTGAATCGTTAATTTGTGATACTATATTTAAAACATCAATGAAAGATTGAACAAACTTGGAAGAAGTCCCCAAAAAATATTCTAAGTGACATTTCAACCACAAAGTTTCTGACATCTAATGCAGTTGTAAGCATACATTTCAATGCATTAGTCTTCTTATGTCCTACAAGACATGAAGTTATAGTTGCATATATTATATATAATATAATATATCCTTATATGCATCATAGGTGTTTAAGTTGAGCATCTGCCCTGAGACTCTTTACCTGGTTTGATATTACACTAGCAGGTTCAAGTTCTTAACACTTTTTCAATGTAAATATTGCAAATGAAGATAAATTTAAGACATATTGTGCTGCGGTAATTTATATCAAAGCGTCTTTGTTTGTTTAAAGTGACCGTGACTTAAATTATATCAGATTTATATTTAGAGTTTCAGCATCTTCTAACTTTTCTTTTCTCTGTTTTGAGCGCGAGACACTAAATAGGGATGTTTTGTATTTTCCGTCTCACCGCACGGACCATCTTTGAGAAAGCTTTCTGAAGTTTTTAGAGGTGACCCTGTCATAATGACTACCTTTTAAGAAAGTGTTTCAGTGAGAGCCCCATCTCCTGTCTCCACCAGGAGGAGGACAGCGAGGAGGAGCCCAAGCTGAAGTATGAGAGGCTCTCGAACGGGGTGACTGAAATCCTCCAGAGTGACGCAGCCAGCTGTATGACCGTCCACGACAAGGTGAGGCCGATAATCCACCACCCGCGAGGTGTATTTCAGCTTCACGTCCAATCATCTCTAGGGTTGTTTTTTTTTGTTTTGTTTTTTTTCTGCTTACGCACACATTTGAGAGATGCCATCTTCAAAGTTGGTTTTCATCCCTTTGGCTCGATCTGTTGAGGCAGGCCATTCTTTTCTCACCTAGCCCTCTTGCTTTTTTTCTCTCGGGGAGGTGCATCAGAAGGCACCATTGTCCCCCCCACCCCCCACCCCACTTCTTACATATTTTTTTCCTTCTCTTCTAAATGTGTTTTATTTTTAGTGTGTGTGTGTGTGTGT
>JAVLVB010000491.1:2888908-2908545 GCA_032876305.1 Orestias chungarensis | reverse complement strand
TCTTTTTCTCTTCTACACCTAAAAGTAGTTAGTAATTTGTTAAATTATACTTTTTATATATTTTTTTGTATTCTTTTTTGTTGTCATTTTTCTGTTTGTTGTACCTTTTAGCCATCTGTCTACATGTGTGGTCACACCAGCCCCCCTCCAAAGGCAGCAGCAGCACAAACTGCCTTATGTTGCCTCATATTTTAAGAGTCTGAATTGAAATTTCATTTGAACAATTCCCGTCCTGATAAATCCCTTTTAAAAGTCGCTCCGCCTCACGAGGCTGAACCTTTTATTTATTTATTTTTCGGTTATTTTATTTGGGGAGATTGCGGGGGGTTCTGTCTGACATGCTCAGCTGTGCCTGTAAATATAAGCATTTCATTATAGACTGCACTGAAGCATGGTGGGCTCACCGCACATCCTCATGCTGCTCGGGGAAGGGAGGGGGATTAGGAAGACGGCATGCAGCAAGGGGCCAGGTTGGAGGAACACACACTTAATCTAATGCTAGAAGCCCCAGGTTTCTGTAATTTTTTTGTCCCCGTGGACCTGAATGCTCACACACACACATGCACAGCTGTATGGACATGTGCACTCCCGCTGAAGCCTTAAAACGCAGGAACCAGTTGCTGCTTAGGGAGTAGAAATGAGTCCATGCTAGGGGAAGGAAGTGAATGGGTTGCAAGAGAAGCATGTAGAGTGCATTTATTATGCTTAAGCGTTTTAATTTGAGGGGGAAAATGCCATTTCACACTGTCTGCTTTAATAAATAGGGCTTTTCCACTCTCTGCAATTTCACAGCTTTGCCTCCTAGCCCTCCAAATCCTCACTATGACCACAATCCAGGAAAAAAAAAATTTATATCCTTTTCCACAGCCAACTTATTTAATTTATTTTTTTAAATTGTTAACTGTTTTCTGGTTTAACTTCCTTTTTTTGTACTTTTTTTTCAGTTTCTTGCTCTAGGAACCCATTTTGGGAAGGTTTTCCTGCTGGACATTCAAGGAAATGTCACTCAGAAATACGATGTAGTGAGTATATAATTATAATTAATAGAACCTTTGGACTGGCCCAACCAGAGGTGTTACTTGAATCTTTCAGATAATCTGTGAATCGATGATAAGATGATGGTTTAGGCACCTTCACATCACAAAGAGCTAGTTAACAAATCTAGATTCCCTTATTATTAGGAGTGGAATAACAAATATTCTAAATAATAAAAAATGTATACTTTATTATTTTATGAGACAATTTTAATGAAATGAACCTGACAGATTCGTGCACAATGTTTACATTACCTGTAAGTTAAACAGTTGTGTAATTTGTACTTTGTCACTTTTATGGATTGATCAGAATATCGTAAGTTTTTATGAGTAATCCAAACAGACCCAAAATGGGAACAACAAATATGTATATACCCTTTGGGAAGCCAAATAACAATTTCTACTGTCCAAAGCACTATCATAAAAGTTTAACTGGAGCTACAGCGAAGTAAACGTTTTGCAACAATGATGAGGAATGGCGAGGAAGTCTCAAAAGCTCAGACTCTGCGATGTTGACAGCAGTTAAAATTACACTTAGGGGTCAGCACCTATCCATAGCAACAGGTGGTTTACAGCTTTTGTACACCTTTTACAGGGATGCCTTAAATAGTGGAGGGTGCTGTAAGTCCTTTCACATCCTCAACTTGTATAAAGAGAAAAAGTTTGGATCGTCTTGGTGAGCTAAAAGCTAGATGAAAACATTCTACCGCGTTACAGCTGTAAAAAGTTCCTCACAGCCATTTCAAAAAGCTTTTTCAAGCCTTTGTGTTCATCACATAAGCCTTTTTTTTTAAACATTTCTGCTGGCATAACATGCACTTGGAGCAGTCCTGGACAGAAAAGTCCAGGTAATGACAGCACAGGCTGAGAGCTTATTTTTGACCAGAAAGTGTGATTGAAATCAAAATCTTTTACAAGGTATATCAGAGCATCGGTAACAGCCATGCAAATCTAACGGGTATAAAACACACATACAATCAGTTTGGTTTCTTTATTTATTTAATTTAAACAAGGACAGTAAACAATACAACAGGAAGATGAGATGCATTGTACCAGGTTTTAGCTGGTGGTGCTTAAAAAGTCTGATAATATTTGATCAATACGGTCCATTGTAACAACATTATCACATATGCATTCCAAAAACATGTAAACACAATTCGTATGCAGTTATTTATTACAGGTATTCTACCCAAACTCCACTGTTTGCTCACCTTTCACACATCAGCTCACGGTTTAAGAACAGGTTTGGTTTGAGAAGAGCCATTGCACTGCCAAGCGTGAAAGTTTCTACATGTTAATAGTTCTGGTGGGGATGTGCGCCAATGTTGTTTGGCCACACTTGAGAATGCTGATTCGTCTGCTTCTGGGGAACCCTACACGAGTTGCTCGAGATGTTTTCCCAGCACTCTGAGATATAATTTTTTATACTCTGGACGCCAATTTAGGAGGAGCAGCAGTACCATCGATCATATTGAAAAGCATGACTTTTTTAAACTTGGAAATATTTACTTGATGACATAATGACAGTGGTGAAACAGAGAAGTTTTTTGTCCTGAATGTTGAGAGAGCATTTGAATAATGACTCCACAGGCCTTAAGAGCAAAATATTCTCTGTGCATGTAGATACTTATATAATGCCTCAGAGAGGTTCTTATGCTTCTTAAACTTGATAAATTGAATTATGATATATCTGCTTAACCTAAATATTTGATTTATTTCTAACGTTTCTGATCTTCTATAGAAGTATCAAGAGTTTTTAGGCAAAGGAAAAGCTTTTGCTTTTTTTCAGTTTTGAGCAACATTCTTGGGTTTTACCATAATATAATACTTTTTAATCAATGCACATGATTAAATTTGAATTTCAGAAAGAGAATAAAAAACAGCCTAGAATTGAGCCCTGTGGCACACCCATAGTTCACACTTTTGAAGGAGTTGTCATATTATTACCATTAAACACTTTGGCTGTTATTGAGGTATGCTTTTAATCCAATGTCACATGGTATATATATTAAAAAAATTGTAACATGTAATGGTAAGTTGTGTTTCAGTTTCGAACACCAACATTTGGAAAGGATTTAATCACCTCTTTAAGGTAGCAGCAGCATTTTCATTTAAATTTCTCTTCCTCAACCCAAACTGAAAAAGATTTAGAGCTGCAACCGGGTCAACATGCTGCACAAGTGCGGCCACTTTTTTTTTAAGGCTATGGAGATGGTTGGATGGATACTAATAGATAGTTGGTGAGAAAAGGTTTGTCACCCCATTTGTACAATAGGCTCGACCATGGCTGTTTATGCGCCTATTTATAAGTTTTGTTACCACTGCAATAAAGGATTTGTTTGTGTTCTTTCAAGACATCATGATAAACACTAAATATTACTTTAGCTTTACTAAAGAGTACAAAAAAACGTCTCAAACTGATCTTAGGAATTATCCAAATTTGTATATTTTTATCAAATTTAAGGCTTTATCTAAAGCAAGGGAGCTCCGATCAATTACAAGATGTAATATAATTTGCAAGTGGGTTGTCAGAACTGACTTGATCAGAACTGAAGGAATCTGTTTGACATTATAGCATCTTCACTCATGCTTTTAACCAGGGACACTGACATTTACTCTCTGCTTTAGTTAAACACAAAATCCTGCCATCAATAGCATGACAGTCACATGACCAGACAAAAAAACCACATGACCAATTCCCTCTCCTCCAGGAACTCAAACAGCAACAAAAGAGAAATAAATATCGATTTCTGGCGATTTGTACTTACTGGATCAATACAAATATTTAAAAAAAATGACCAACATCAGCTTATAAGAAGGTTAATGTTTATTAATCGTGCATTTTTATTTTCAATTGCAGAATATCTTAGTTGTAACTTAGACACACGTAATTTTCAGAAAAAAATACAGTTAAAGTTTAAAGTTTTTTGAAAGTTAAAACCTTTCATTCAAGCAATTAACTTTCTGTGATTAAACAAACTAAATTCATAACAGAACTTATAATATGATTCGTTTTTTGTTTTTTTTACGATCAGCACAATTTGTCTTTGGAACACAAAGTCTATTAGGCTGTTTTGTTTAAAATAGGGCAGCAACTAAAAATTATTTTCATCATCGATTAATCTGTTGATTATTTTTAAAATTACTGGATTAATTAATTGATTAAAATTAATAATTGTTTATGATAAATTTTATTTAGCCTTTACTATCTCAGTTCTTATTATGCTTTACATTTAAATACAAATTGTATTTTATTTTTATTCTGAATGTTCAGCAGAAGGCTGATTTAGTTGGACATTATCTTTACAAATAATTTAAACTGCTGTCTCTACCAGCATGTTTAGAACAGCGTTTGGGGAGGGGGGTTTCTAGAAACACAAAATAAAATAAAAAATCACAGACGAAAATAAATGAAAATCCGCACAGACCTGCAACTCTAAAGTAATATTAACTGATTTTACTAACAGAATTTATTGCGTTCATTTTCTTTATCTATTATTTTACCGTGCTGGCTCTTCCTCTGCAGCTTCAACTCCGACATGCTTTCGTCTCAGATGTTCACTTAGAGAACTCTGTACTTTTTCATGCTCCGCCATCTTGCTCAGGGCGAACGTGTTTATGCCATCTGAGCCATGCACTAGCAAAACGAGGCTAAGGATTGGGCGATTTCTTCTTCTACTGCTCCACCACCGGTAGATCACAGCTTTAGGTAGCTCATTACTGCCACATATTGACCGTAGATATAACATTGTGTTAAAATAGACCACTTACGTAAAACGTGATTATACAGCAACTAATCGATGACTAAATTAGTTTTCAACTATTTTAATAATCGTTTTTAATCGATTAAATCGATTAGTTGTTTCAGGTCTTTTTTAAAAGCATTATTATGTCATAAATAACAAAAAAAACTAAATATCTACGCTTTTTTTAACCTTACATAGAAATGTCTTTTCACTGACTGTCTAATGATTGACTGACTGTCACTAACTGACGGTCTAATGTCAACCAGAAACTTTCGGTCGGTGAAACTAAAATTGTATGGCCTTTTAAAAAATGATGTTTCGTGCCTTTGCAGAGTTCAGTGAAGATCAACCAGATCAGCCTGGATGAAAGCGGGGAACACGTGGGCATCTGCTCTGAGGACGGAAAGGTAGGATCCGTCTGCCTATCAGTGCTGGCTACAGATCCTTAGGTCCTGCTGCTTGTTTCAGCGACCAATCAGTGTTTTTCCATCTTCAAACTCATCTTATCTGCCCTTAAACTTTATGTCAATGATCTGAAAGTTACTGAGACAATTCTTCCACATTTGGAGCATTAACCTGAAGCTTTATATCCCCTAGATCTGCACATAAATTTTGTTGCAGTTTGTAACCATTTTCTAGAACAGTAAAGGAGTGCACGCAGATGCGTTGAGCTGTCAGTCAGCCATCAGCGTGAAATCCGTGGGTTTCATCTCCATGTTCTTGCTGTAATCTTGTCTCTTTCCATCATTATTACCAGCCTTTATGGATGCAGTCAAAGATATGTTCTGTGATATAGAGCTGTCCTTCTACTTTCAGGAAAAACAAGATCTTGTCTCACAAAAAAATAAATAAATAAAATAAATTGCAGCTGAACCAACAGTAGTTGTTCTCCACCACTAGTTCAGTTTCCTGTTAATCCTTTGAAATTGAACCTAATCCTCAATCACTAATGTGGAAAAGTAGATAGCATCAGATAGCATCGGTTATAATTTTCCTCTATCTTGGGGGGAAAAAAATATTCTGGGGTGCTTCGGCAAAGGGAAGCTGTGGTCAAGTCCAATATTAGGACCTCTGTTCTAAAGCCTGCAGGGTAAAAAAAAAAGTCAGCTTCTCCACTAATTGGTGACCCAGAGGATGAGCTGGGCGCCAATCAAACTCTCTTCTTCTTTTTTTTGACCACTTTTTCCCCGCTGGCCTGGGATAGTTGCAGAGACTGCAATTAAAGGAGAAATGTTCAGTAATTCACCTTTTGTGTTTCTGCTGTCTCATCTTTGTTCCAGGTCCAAGTGTTCGGCCTCTACACGAGAGAGGGCTTCCATGAGAGCTTTGACTGTCCTATCAAAGTGTGTTTTTCCAACTGTAACTTCTTTTATGAACTCAAACTCTTAAAGTATAAAACCTAATTGTACTTTAGTATGATTACACGTGATGGACTAAGCTAAAATGTAGTGAACTATACGGCAAAATATGCAATTCTTTTAAAGAATCCGAAAAGTGTGGCATGCACTTATAACCAGACTTTTATTTATGAAGCGCTTCAAGAACAACCAACTGTACAGGTGACTAGAGAAAGAGCAGAAAACACGATATAAAGGAATCATGAAAACGTTGCAAGTGAGGTAAACAATGTGAAGAGTAAAATCAGTGATAAAAGGCATAGAATAAACAAGAACCGATTCTGATTGTTCATACTCTATACAGTTAGAGGACAGTTTAAAAAACACATTTTAAAATGAAACGGCAAAATCTTACAAACGTGATGGGAATATTATCCAGACTTGCCCCACGATTGCAGTTGCAAATCTGTTTACCGTATGTCTCTAGCAAGCTTAAACATCTGAAAAGCGGTCAATTATTTATTAAATGCCTCAGACTGAGTTTGGATGGAAAGCAGCAGTGATTTTGAAGCACCTCAAGTAAATTAAGTGGTTTAGGCCGGTCTAAAATGTGAACCTCTTGTACCGATGGAAGAAGAATCTTCACCATTGTCTTAATCCTTTTGCAACCTCTAACAGTTTTGTTACAAAGTCTATATTTAATGTCATCTTCTAATTGTAGCATGATGCCGCCACCACCGTGTTTCAAAGTGGGGATAGTCTTTTAAGTGTGGAGCTATTCATCACACACAGTACTTGTAGTTCAATTCTGGTCTCCAAAATCCTCTTGGAAAAAAAACTAAAAAACACTTCCTTTAGCTGTCTCTATGGCCGACATCTCATTTAAGATGGTTGAGATATTTTTTTTAACCTAACCATGCAGATCACTGATCCTTTCTAGTAAATATCTGAAACAAAAGAGATTGGTTTTTACAAAGAGATTAAAGATGTAATTTAATAATTAAGTGACCTCCCAGTTGGTCTGCGCCAGGTGTTTATTGAAGGAGATGAATACAAATGCATGGCACACAAAAAAAAAAAGTATATATATATTTTAAGCTTTGTGTTTTATAAACGATGTCAATCTATCCCATTATATTACCTTAAAATATGTTAATGTTTGTGGTTGTGGCTGCGTGAACTTAAAAGAAGGCAAAAAACTTTTTTTTACAAGCCACTGCTGGTGATGGTAAAACCTTTTTCTTTTTCACTTTTACAGGTTGTTGCGTTACACCCTCAGTTCAGCAGATCTAACTACAAGCAGTTTGTCACCGGGGGCAACAAGGTAGGTTTAAACCGTAGCAGCCTCCCCTAAGCGGTCATCACATACAGTTTCCATCGTTTATAGAAATGTTTCTGCCGTAATAATTCCCTCCTGATTGCGTCCGGGTGAAACCGATTCCTGTTAAAAAAATGAAAATGAAAAAAAGAAAACTAAGTGACTTTGGCCCGGCTCAGAAGGCAGAACTTGGGCCTTTGTTTAGTGTGAAAGGCTCTTACTTTTCTGTCTCTTTGCCGAAGTGCTCTCAGCACAGCCGCCCATTTTCACAAAGTGCTATTCTCTCTGCAGTGTTTCAAAAGCAACGCTTTACAAGCGCAGCAAATAGATGCCATTATAAAGAGGCTACATAGTCTTAGGGTTTTCTTTGGGAGTCTATTATAAGGTGAAATGAATTTGAACATTTGATTAGATTTTTTAATTTTTTTCCCCCTTTAGAAAACCATCTGCCTCTTAAAAACAGATTCAGTACAATAAAGCTCTGATCTCTGATTGAGCTTTAAATAAGGTGCGCTGACATTTATGCGGCAGTGTGAGGGGAAAACTTTCCCAGTAAAACTCCATTATTAGTGTTACTTTGCCATTTTCCTTCAATTGTTGCTGATTCCTCTGTCTATCGTGTTGTGAAGGCCTCCACAAGGTGCCTGTGATGAAAATCAATAAGCGTCAACGGGCGCCACATCCTGTCAAAGGAAATTCAATTTCGTCTCCCCAGTTCTTTTGTCATATCATCTCTTTGTAGAGCAAACTGTTTATTAACATTGCCCAAATGCTGAATTAGAGCAAATTCTACCTTTTTGGTAACACATCTGCACTTCTTCGGGGGCTTTTTGTCCCATTTTTTTTCGGACAATGTGGAGAATGTGCAAAAGGTAGAGCCGACGTGAGGCGGTGAATTTCCATCTGTGACGATTACACGACAACAGTTTGTTAAATATGCTTATTTTAGACCCGTCTCATTGTCTTCAATAAAGGGTCTCCTGCCAAAAGAATCAGTCAGCGTGGTGATAAGAGAAGTGAAATCATGCCTTTAATGCAACACATTTCCCACACTGCTTTTATGGCCTTCCTTGCGGTCTGCTCACGAAATTTGTCAACCCGTGTGTGCGTTCAAAACGACTTTTTTCTTTTCCCCCCCATCAGTGGACGTGAATCTTTTGCTGATTCACTGGAGTCAAATGAACAATCTGTCTTAATTTTCCTCGTGCCAAAATGTTCTTAAGTGAAATTAAGTCTGCATGCCAAGAAGAAAGAGCAAGTTTTATGTCATTATGTACAGTTGGACTTGAATTTATGAGACTTCTGGTGCTACTTTTTAAGCTTCGCTGCTGTTGGATCACTGGAATACGCTGTTAATCTACTGCCCTCTGTAGGTTGCTCTTCGTCTCTGCACTGCAGGGTTTATAGGGCCCACTTAAACTCTGCTATATTTTGAAATGCTACCACCACAAACTTTAATGTATTTCATTGAGACTTTTTGTGATAATCAAACACAACGTGTTTTTTTATTTTATATTATATGTTTTTTTTTACAATTAAAAAAATAAAGTAAAAAGATGAGATATGCATTTGTGTTCCTCTCCCTTTACTTGGATACTCCTAAATAAAATCACTTTCAATTACCTGCCTTCAAAACATCATATTATAAATAAAAATGTTCCTTAAAGGCCTCAGACGTTTTAGTAGAGAATTTTCTTACCCATAATCGGCAGCAGCCCTTAGATAAGGTGGCAAAATCTCAAGCTGTGACCATCAAACTCAAATTCCTCGATGACGACTACAGGATAGTTGTAAACTTGCCCAAGGTGTTACTGTTCAATTATAATTACAGGTTAGAAGAAGATACTGTGGCTGTCAACGTTTTTTTGCACTTATAAAACTAACCGCACAATAGGAAGAGCAAAATGACCAGTTGCATCATAAACACTGCTCATCCTCATGGGAAGATCAGCTGAATCCAACATGTTGGACAATCTGGAGCCAAAATATTTTTTAAATGTGTTCATGTGTGATTTATTTGAAGATTTAGTCCTAAGGCCGATTTGAAGCTGGAAAATCCTGAAATCGGATCCCTGTGGACAAGTACCCTAAGACAGAGTCAGCTGCAAGTTTTTGAAGATTAAGTCTTTTACATTTACAATAAAGAAAAACTTCAATAAGTGTTTCAAAGTATATTAATGTATTTAAGATAGACAGACAAATTCTAAGCCAATATAATATTTTTCATGTACAATTATAGAAGATTGTAGACACACGTCACAATGTCCTCTGCACAACAGAGAACTCTATAATATAATCAAACGCTGGTGTGTGCTGTGACTGTTAGTGATGTGGTCCTCACCAGCTTGTCACTTTAGGGCAGAGGCTCCACCTCCAGTGTCTTTGAGCTGCGATCCTACGACTTTTAGATTCACGCCTGCTTACCCTTAGAGCTAAATGCTAATGAGGAAGTTTGCATCATTTTATTCCTGCATGGATATAAAAGTTGCAACTTGGTGTCTCTTAAGGGCCTGGACTTTGTCACTCCTGGTTTAAGACTTATGAGTACGGTGATTCAGTCAAGAGGAAGAATAGGCTTCAATCTGATGTGTCTTCTCCACCATCAGATGCATTTGTTGTTGTTGTGCCTATTCATAATATATGTTTTAATATGACAACATTTGGAAAGGTTACATCTACTGTAGATGCTTAATCTGTTGTTTTTTTAATTATTATTATTTCAGTTGCTCCTTTATGAAAGAAACTGGTTAAATCGGTGGAAGACGTTGGTGCTGCATGAAGGTGAGGGTACGATCACCAATGTAAAGTGGAGAGGCAACCTGATAGCTTGGGCCAACAACCTGGTGAGTGACCGCTTCCTGAACCTCCTGTCCAGTCCTGCCTGCATGGGGGTTGCTTAATTATGTTGCATCAATATCCTTTTTTTTTTTTTTTTTACCCAGGGAGTAAAAATCTACGACTTCAGCACAAAGCAGCGAATAACAAATGTTTTGAGGGACAACGTTAGTCTGCGGCCCGACATGTACCCGTGCAGCCTGTGTTGGAAAGACGACACCACTCTGATCGTTGGCTGGGGGACCTCCATCAAGGTTTGCTGCCCGCTCATTCAAGCACTTGTGTTATGCACTACTTGTTGCATATTTAAGTCTCCTCTTCTTGTTTCCACCGCAGATTTGTGTGGTGAAAGAGCGAAACCCCACTGAAATGAGAGATCTGCCCAATCGCTATGTGGAAATAGGTAAATAAACCATTGCAGCAATTGAGTAAATATTGAATCTGGTTGTGTTTTATGATGGTTTGCATTCCATTTTTAACCTGTTCTGTATGATTGCATTTTCCTTATTTTTCTGCATAATAAACAGAATTTAAAGTAGGCAGGAAAATGCGCATTGCAGTGTTAATAATTCATTTACATTTAAATTCTTTATACCTATAATAATAATAATGTTAATCTAATTCTAGAGATTGTTGGTCATAAAGAAGCCAAAAAGTCTCACTCTAAGGCTACTGCCTAATATGTCCCTACCCGGTTCCTGTAGCTAGCAAGTTGCCTTCTAAAATATGCATGTCGCTCCACAGTATGTTGTTTGAATAAAATACAATATTTTTAAACAAAAACTGATGACACCACAGATTTTATGTTTCGGTTTAAAAAAAAAAAAAAAAAAAAAATCCATTATTTAAAAAATAATATGCTCCTATAAGACATTCATAATTTGTTTTTCCATCTTTTATATACATTTATAAAGTGCCCATTTGCAACACCTGATGTTTCCAGGGACTTTAAAAGACAAAATCATTCCAGTCATACATACATTCTTATACTGCAGCATAATTTTTAATGCAACTTTATTTCTATCCATTAGATTAATCTGTCAGTCGTTCATCACTGCTGCTAGTAAGCGGGCTGGTCCCTCGATGTCTATGAGTCAATAAAACAAAGCTAAATATGTTTGAACTTATTACATCAATTGAACTAGTGCTATAAGTTTGGAAACTTAGCTCAAACATAACTTATCCTGATTGTAATACCGGTTTAAAAGGGACAAATGTTTTAGAAGACGAGCTCAGTTTCAATCATTAAGTTTAAACCAAGAAAAAGGGCATTGAATGATTAAAATATTTACCATATCTTACACGAAATCACCTAATATTATTTTATGTCACTCCTAACAATCTGCTGCAAAATGTTGCTTCTTTCAGTGTCTGCGTTTGAGACGGACTTCTTCATCTGTGGTTTGGCGCCGCTGGCGGATCAGCTTGTCTCCTTGTTTTTTGTGCAGGAGCAAATCGACCTGATGGTAAGGCTAGCTTAAACACCATTATCAGAACATAAAGACCGACAGGGTTAGGCTAGGCGATAACCGGCTACGTCTGCACGCAGGACGAAGAGGTACGCGCGCGGCCTCGTCTCGACATCATCCAGCCTCTTCCCGAGAGCTGCGAGGAGATCTCATCGGACGCTCTGAGCGTTCGCTGCTACACGGACAACGAATGCAGAGATTACCGCCTCGGTGAGAACTTTAAACCCGCCTGGGGGCGAAATGTCACCCAGACTTCCGCCGCAGTCTGATTTCATTATACATCGACTGCCAAATGTCAGCGGTAATGCTTTTGGTACGCACGGCCGTAAATGTATTTTCATTAACAGAGCATTCGGAGGGAGAGTCGCTCTTCTACATCATCAGTCCCAAAGACATTGTCGTGGCTAAAGAGCGAGACCAGGACGACCACATCGATTGGCTGCTCGAGAAGAAGAAATACGAGGTTCGTGGTTGGTGAACTTTACCCGAAGGTTTAAAAAAGGTTAAAAAGCAACGCCACAGTTTAATCCTGCATCCTTCGGCTAAGACAGGAGGCGCTGATGGCTGCAGAGATCAGCTTCAAAAACATCAGGAGGCACGATGTCCAGAAAATCGGGATGGCTTACATCAACCACTTAGTGGAGAATGGAGACTACGACAGTGCTGCCAGGTCAAACGAATATATTTGACAACTTTTGCCCATTTGATAGATTAAGGTCAACATTTAAATGTTTTTACTTAACAACAGTTAAGTTATGTGCTTCTGCCAACGATTTAAAAGTTTGTGTTCTCCTTTGCAGGAAATGTCAAAAGGTTCTTGGGAAAAACATGGAGCTGTGGGAGAATGAGGTGTACAGGTTTAAGACCATTGGGCAGCTAAAGGTAGGACTGGTTGATTGTGTCTCAAGCAAACAGGCATTTCTATAAAATACAACCATTTGTGTTGTTCCACCTCCCATTTTACAGGCCATCAGTCAGTATCTGCCCAGAGGAGATCTGCGTCTTAGACCGGCCATTTATGAGATGATCTTGCATGAGTTTCTGAAAACGGACTATGAGGTACTTTGTTTTTGTTGCTTTTAGGTTGTTTTCCAATAACAACAGAAAAGAAAATACAGATTTATATGTATACACAAAACAAATGCAAGCGGAAAAACATTCGTGACTCAGATTTCCAGCAAAATATTATAGAAAAAAAAACGGAGCAGGAAGAAGCATTTCTTATTCGGGCCGTTCTTAATCAAACTAGTTTCATAATTACAAACAAATGCATATGTATGTGTACGCTTCTATTTGGTTTACTTTAAGGATGTGTTACAGTGAACGCTCTCTGTCCTTGATCCCTTTATCGTCCGCTACAAGGGTTTTGCTACACTGATCCGAGAATGGCCGGGAGAACTGTACAATAACATGGCCGTGGTTCAGGCCGTCACTGATCACCTAAAGAGGGACCCCACCAACAGCACGCTGCTCACCACACTGGCTGAACTGTGAGTCGTCCTAGCGCATCCACCAAATGCTTTTTAAAACTTGAGACGATATTGCAGGAAATGTTTCCTAATGCTTCGTATCTTGTGGGGTTTTGACGACGGCTTAAGATACACGTACGACCAGCGCTACGACAGAGCCCTGGAAATCTACCTGAGGCTGAGGCACAAGGATGTCTATCAGCTAATCCACAAACACAACCTGTTCTCCTCCATCGAGGACAAAATCGTCCTCCTGATGGAGTTCGACAAAGAGGTGAGATGAATATGGGGATATCTGGTCAGATCGCAAATGTGGGCACATAAATTCTTGTCTCCTCTTGTTCAGTATTTGTTATGCGTGCGCAAACTAATGCAATAAGATTGGTGCATTAGTTTGCACTAGCATTAGCATTCATCGTTTCTGTTTGTTTCAGCATTTAGTCTGGAGAAGTTAAAGAACCACAGATAAAGTTCAGATGTCCGGATAGGAGCTCCTTGAAATTTGCTCTGTTGAGCTGTTTAGCTAGATCAGGGGAGCAAGTGGCTCTTAGTATCATGGGTACAACTAATATTTTTAAATAATAGTATTTATTAAAAAAAAGTTTTTTTCTGATGGAATAATACATTAAACGTATTCAATAAAGCACAAGTAAAATTTATTTTAGATCTTTTTTTTTTGCTCCATTATTACAATGGAAGCTGTGTTTTTTTGCATAAATTCTCACAAAAATCAACATCCCAGTTGTATTTTTTCTACAAGGTTAGATCACATCTACTTCTCTAAACAGAAGCACAGATTGCCCTTTGGACCGTAAGGCTTGCAGATACCTGAGAATGTAGTAAAGATCCAAATAGTTTAACTAGGAAAAGATATCAGCCAGTAACAGTGTTTAAAAAAGGATCTGTAGCTAGTATTCAACAAGAGATAAAACAACAAATATGTTACAGAAAATTTTTTCTAAAAGTGACTCAAAGACAAGAAAGATCTGGTCAGGGTGGCTCTGGGAATTAAAAAAAACAAAGTTCCTGATATCTTCATAAAGGAGCAATGATTCCAAACCTTTCCATAAAATGAAAAGTAGGTGAAAAGAAACACTGAGCATCATTTAAAGATCACATCCACATTGAAACTGGAGAGTTTGATGTGGCAGCATCAGGCTATATCTTTTGTTTTTTTTAGTTTTAGTTTTTGTGTAGGTGAATAAAATCATGAACCATTCCAAGTATCACCCATATTTGACCCAAAACCTTTAATTCTCCGCTAGAAACCTGAGGATAACGAAAGATTTCATTTGTCAGCGTCACAATCCCACATCCAATAACAACAACAAAAAAGAGAAGATAATCAAAGATAATTTTTTGAAAGTAGACATAAAATTATTAGAAAGTCTGTGGGGTGAGACATAGATTTTGAGAATCTTTTTCTAGGCAGAGTTGGCAAATATCAAAAGGTTTTTCAACTGTGAGTTAAGGGGCGTGTACGCTCATGTCGTCAAGTCGTTTCTGCTCAATTCACTTGTTTGCATTTGTTTTTAGCAAACTGATTGATTTGAGTTTCAGGTACATGATGTATGTCTCAAAAGAAGTTAAAATGAATTTGGTTTTTTTCGTTTTTGTTTAAGCCTCAGAAACTTTGCTTACATGTCTGTTCATTTGTCGTATAATTTTGTGTTGTTAGAAAGCCGTCGACATGCTTCTCGACAACGAAGACAAGATATCGGTAAGTGCACTTAAATATTTTGAATCCGTTCGGTTATTTAGAGGAAAGCTCTCTCTCCGCTGACATCTTCCGATTTATTCCCACCACCAGATAGACAAGGTGGTGGTGGAGTTGGAGGGAAGGCCTGAGCTGCTGCATGTGGTGAGTTGATTTTATTTTTTTTACTTTCGAAGTCTGAGGAGTGAATCTAATCTCAAGTTCGGTTTTTTTTGTTGTTTTTTAACTCTCCTAGTACCTCCATAAACTGTTCAAGCGGGATCACCACAAAGGCCAGAAGTACCATGAGAGACAAATCGGTCTGTACGCAGAGTACGACCGACCAAACCTCCTGCCTTTCCTTAGAGATAGCACCCACTGTCCCCTTGAAAAGGTGCCTCCCTCCCTATAATAAATTAAAGTAAGTTTATAAAAAAGAGTTTGTAACCTTACCTTTTTTTTACTTTGCTGCTCAGGCTCTTGAGGTTTGTCAACAGAGGAACTTTGTGGAGGAGACCGTCTTTCTGCTCAGTGAGTTTTGATTGGTACTTGTTCATCGTGTTGAAACTAGAGAAACGATCCCGGTTTGTCTCCCCCAGGCCGGATGGGCAACTGCAGACGAGCCCTCCAGATGATCATGGAGGAGCTGGAGGACGTGGACAAAGCCATAGAGTTCGCCAAGGAGCAGGACGACGCAGAGCTGTGGGAGGATCTCATCTCTTACTCCATCGACAAGCCACGTAGGAATGCCACGTCTCCTGCCTCTAATTGGGACTTTCACCCCCTTCTTCCAATCTCGACGTTCACCTCCTTTCTCATTGTGTCATTTTAAAATTTCCAGCTTTCATCACGGGGCTGCTCAATAACATTGGCACTCATGTGGATCCCATCCTGCTCATCAAGCGCATAAAGGAAGGGATGGAAATCCCGAACCTCAGAGACTCGCTGGTGAAAATTCTCCACGACTACAACCTGCAGGTTTGTCTGGTTCCTCACTGGAGAACATTTGCATCGTCTTTGTCTGCAAAAAGAAAATGAGAGAATATTTAAAGATTGTATCTGATCTATACCACGCCTTACGACGTAATCCATCAGAAAAGTACTCATACTTTTTCACTTTTTTTTCATGTTCCTACCACAAAGTCAACTTTATCAAGATTTTATACTAGATTATTGTTTTTCCATCTAAAAATCTAAAAGGTTCGACATACATAAGTGTTCAGCTGTTTTGAGAAGAACCACAGTCCACTACTGTTACCGCTGCAAGGGTGGTTAGTACGTCTGAACCAGCTTTACTCGCCCAGAGATGCAGATTTGTTTCCCGTTTTTCTTTTGCCGGACAGTTTGGACTTTGATGAGGTCCTTTTCTCTGAACCATTGTAGATTTGTCTGTATACACCTCTGCCCTGGTCTCAGGTTTTGCTGTCTCTATCAGATTTCCTGCCAGGATTCCCCTGTATTTAGACCCATCTGTCTTTTCATTGACTCTCCTCAGCTTCCTTCTTTATTCTTAGTATAATTTACTCTCAGCAAAATATTTTATTTTCTCACATAATTTCATTAAAGTTGGGTTTCCTGTGATCTATCATTTAATGTTTGATGTTCCCCCTAAACCGTAACATCTTTAAAAAGAAAAGCTCAAGAAAAAGTAAAAAATACAGTGAACAGCTAGATTTATTGCTTTTTCAATAAATTACACGTACGTGGAATCTATTTACTAATTAGGGAATTTCTCAGGCCAATAGACAGCACTCCAGATGATGTGTAGATAAAGATATACATAGAATTACCTCAGTCTTCACTTTGAAAACAGACTGGATTAGACATGCAATTAAAAAACTGTCTACAAGACAGGAAAACAGCAGACTTTGTTTCTTTTCAGAAGCTTAAATAATGAGTTAAAACTACCTTCAGTTTCCCTTCTGGATTAATCAAGTATCTCTGAATTGAAAATTGGGTTAATACTGACCGTCCATTATCTTTTTACATAAAATACACAGAAGTTTGTGGTTGTAAAATGTAAAAAGAACTTCAAGGGGTTTCAATATTTTTATAAAGCATTATAGTCACAAGCTTCATTCACGGTTATAAAAAAGCGTAATAGTATAATCCTTTTTTGGAGGAGAGGTTTTATCCAGAGGGAGGTTTGCTTTAGGTTTAATCTGTTTCGATTGATCCAAAACGGACATTTCATAAAGGATCTTTCCTAACATAACAGTCTTTAAAATTTCCTTTTATCATCCTAATTCAAGATTCTTCTAAGAGAAGGATGCAAAAAGATCCTTGTGGCCGACTCGCTCTCGTTGCTCCAGAAGATGCATCGGACGCAGATGAGAGGAGTCAGGGTCGATGGTGGGTCTTAACACGGATGAAGCGGAGATCATATATGTTAAACCAAGCTCTTAAATATGCTGGTTCTGTTTCGTTTTTGCAGAAGGCAACATCTGTGAGTCGTG
Source organism: Orestias chungarensis (assembly GCA_032876305.1). NCBI lineage: Eukaryota > Metazoa > Chordata > Actinopteri > Cyprinodontiformes > Cyprinodontidae > Orestias > Orestias chungarensis. The sequence continues at coordinate 2,891,185 of JAVLVB010000491.1, read as the reverse complement.
CCACAGCACCATATTACCCTCAGGTAACAGAACACAGAGGAAGCCATATCCAGCTGTGCCAACATAGTTTTAAAGTTGCTGTTTGTCTAGCCTGTGTTTTTGTTTGTTTCAGATATGGCCCATCCGTTCAGTGTGGTCGTGTTTCACTGCAGACACATGTTTCACAAGGAGTGCTTACCATCCTCGGGAACTGTAGGTGGAACCTCGTATCACATCGCAATGTTGCTGTTTTGTTTTTCCTTCGGTTTTACTTTAGCTGTAACTTTCCTGTCTTCTCAGATTCCTGGGCTGCAGTTTTGTAACATCTGCAGTGCGAAGAGGCGAGGACCTGGAAGTGGGATACTTGAGATGAAAAAGTAACCGTTTACGGCGCTTGCAACTATTGATGCTGTTTCTCGTTTTCTTCTCTCTTAATAAACACGTATTGCCCTCAGTAGCTGAACTATAAACATAAAGAAATGCTAAACAAATTCTCTGTATGTCTGCTGTACATTTACATTTAACATGTTTAAAGTGATGTGTTTTGCTCCACTTCACACTAACGTTTGTTTCCTTAGGAAAAATAAAATGATTGTAACGCTTGTCTTGAGTTTGGATGTGACTGTTCTCTTGGTAACTAAATCCTGACCAGCTTGAAATGAACACAAACTAAATGGTAAGGAGTGAGCAGAACAGCGCTATAATCAATTCAAAACAAAAATACTTTATTCATCTTAAAGGGAAATCTATTATCCAGGGTTCTAAAGAAAGTTGTAGATGCTCATGGCTGCTGGCAGGAAGAATCTCCTAAAGGGGTATGTGATGCAGCATAACTGAGAAGTCCTCTTATATACTGTACTATTTAAGTAGTGCTTTATAATACCGACAAAAGGAAAATACATCAATTCATATTGTCAAGGACTTGATACAATCGCTTTTCCTAGAATGAAAACCTTTTAAACTAATTTAAGAAACTGAACATAATGATCTGTTTTATAACTTAAGACCATTTGGAAAGTAATATACTTGTAATTGGACTGAAAGCATTTTTATTGTAACGTGCCAGTGGGTGAGGTGTTGTGTATTAGCCCTATATAAATAAACTGAAGTTAAATTATTCAGTCAGTGCCAAACGGCTTTTTTAATAAACACAATGTGTATGCAAGCAAATGGACTAGATTGGCTCTTTCACATTCTTATGGTTACGAACTCCAAACTTAAAGCACTGAAATTCCACATTTTTGTTGTATAAAAACATAAGTTTCTCTAATAGGGCTTTAGATGTGTAACCAGAAAAAAAAAAGAAAAAACCGATGGATAACTCACCAGAAACGTAATATTTGCAGAGGTTGTGAAAGTGACAGTAGTAGGATTTAGTTTCATTCAAAAGGTTATGTGATATAAGTTGTACTGCCAAGCTGTAATGGCCGTGCCCACAAAGTATCTCATTGTATGAACGCTGTTATTTATACATCCACCTCGCTTCTCTTATGAGGGAAATGTTTACAGATTCCTGTTCCTCCCGAAATCTTCAAACATTACCTTTGTTTTCACTTCCAAGATGAGATGGTTTTTCTGATGCCAAGTTGTCCAAAAAGTCTATGAACACGGTCTCTTAACTCATCTACAAGTTGTTTCTTCAGGTAAGTCGATTTTGATTAGAATAGTAGCTTTTGGTCACGATCCAGGCTCTGCATTCAGGTTTATTGTACACCATCAGATAGTGATGGGTAGATGAGGCGTCATGAAGCATATCGACACATAGCAAAACTGTATTGATACTGTGTCACTGAATACTGACACCTGCTGGACATTAAAAATCACTACAGGCAACGTAGATAGATTGATTTGATGAACCAGTGTAAACAATAACATTTAACTCATTGTATGTTATTGTGTATTATAAATTGTATTATTTCATATTTTAAGTTAAACTAAAAATATGTGATATTCTTAGATAGTCAATAAATAATGAGAACCTGAACCCTAAAGTGAAAATGTAATAGAATGTGTTTGAAATGAAAACAATTGGCTTATTTCCCGATGTAAGATCAAAACGTTTTCCAGGTTTGTCAAAATATTTGTTTTTCTGTTGTTTTTCTGTGATTTGACATTGGTTTAATTGCTTTAATTTATTTTTCAGCATCCACACACTTTAACTAACGCTTCCTTTTAAACCAGCAACCTTCTAATAAGCTGCACAAACGAACTAAAGACCTATACAAGCACAAAAAATATATATATATATAAATATATATATATATATTTATATATATATCTAAATATATATATATATAT
>JAVLVB010000491.1:2828445-2888808 GCA_032876305.1 Orestias chungarensis | reverse complement strand
ATATATATATATATATTTAGATATATATATAAATATATATATATATATTTATATATATATATATTTTTTGTGCTTGTATAGGTCTTTAGTTCGTTTGTGCAGCTTATTAGAAGGTTGCTGGTTTAAAAGGAAGCGTTAGTTAAAGTGTGTGGATGCTGAAAAATAAATTAAAGCAATTAAACCAATGTCAAATCACAGATCATTACAGCTTGGCAGTACAATTTATATATATATATATTTATATATATATATATATAAATATATATATATATATATATTTTAATATATATATATTTATATATATATATATATATATATATATATATATATATATATATATATATATATATATATATTTCCAATAATTTTCCTCCTCGAATTCTACAGCGCGAGCGTAGCTACGTCACATCCGCAGTCTCTCTCCGGAAGTACAGTTAATTTTTATTCACAGGCAGAGAGAGAGAGAAAACAACACACAGCTACTGTTGAGAAAGAAACATCAAAGTGAGTTTATCAGGTGCGTGTGGTGGTTTTACGTTGTCGGTGGGCTCGGTGAGCCTCAGCGGAGGCCGTGCTCTCTGTTTTCTTCCTACTGACTCTGGCTGCGCTCTTTTGTTTTTTTTTTTTCCTCCCTGCAAGTTGGCAGCAGCTAGCGTTAGCTTCCAGCTACCTATCAGCTAACTGAGCATTTCTGACTGCCTGCTCTGCGCTCACTGACAACTGCCCCTGTCCTCCGTTAGATTACCACTGAGGCCTTTTGTCGAAATTAGTCAAATGTCCGTCGTGTCGTTTCCGAAGCTGCTACTTTGATTCTGGTTTAGCTGCTTTATGTCCACCATTAGCCTGGCTTGTTGCATGTCTGAAAAACACTGTGCATCAGGTAAAAAGCTGCAGATCTACCTAATGCAATGTGGGGTTTTGTTCTCGCTTTTCAAAAATAGTTTTATTGTTCAGGTTCATTGCGGTAGAAAAAACTGTATTTGCTCCCTTGTTTACTGTTTACCTCTTAAATGCTTAAATGCTACGTCATTTATTTTAATATCACAAAAAGACTTTAGCTGATCCAAAAATAGTTTAAAAAAACATGTCATCCCATATTTTTCTGAAGTTTTGGCCTAGCTCAAAGTTTTACTGCCTTTTTAGTCGTTTGTGTAGTTTCAGAAACATTTGTGGGACCAACAAAATTTATTTTAGCCATATTTGAGTCATTTAATTATTTCTGATTATCAATCAGTTGTGGTTTTCATCCTAAAGCATCCCCCTATATAACAGATGCCCAGTGTGCCTTTTTTATTTTATTTTATCATGGACACTGGCCTAAACTGTGACTAGGTTCACTTGTGACTCATTGTTTATGCCATTTATTCTGTATCTATTTAGTTTTTTATGAACTCTGCATCATTGTCCTTTCGGATCACCTCTTTTAGTCTCAATTTTAGTTTCTGGAAATGCACTCGCAAGGCTACATGTGAAATAGTCCCTTAGCATGGAGCTGCCGTCACCATGTTTGACCGCTGCTACCGTTCAAATTCTAATCTTGACAGATCCAACAACACATATTTTTCACGAGTTACAGGGTGGGGTTAAATACAAATGCCCAATGTGGAGCAGATGTGTCGTCTTGTACTTTTCGCATCTGTGAGATTTAACGTTGTTTAATCAATGTAAGGTTGTGATGCTAGAAAATCTGCCCTAATCATTCTTTTCAATTGTCCTATGGACTTACAACTGACATTGTTGTTACATCAGTCCATATTTTTATGCGACCTCTGGCTGTAGTTCATAAATAGTACAGATCTGACTCTTCAGCAAAAGATGGTAATGCTAATGAAGCATTTTACTAATTAAGTTTTTATTAGTGGTCCACAGATTAGTTTTCTGGCTGGTGGCCAGTCTTCAAAAATACTTTTTTGCAACTGAAACTGTGAAAAAATCCCTAAATTGACAGCAGTGGGGTGAATATTGTTACCCGCAATGTGCTGTGGTGATCCGGGTCTGTCTTTCGGCCCTCTTTACAGCAGAGGAAAATGGAACAGTGGCTAGTTGCCAAACATTTGCAAAGATACATATGATCTGTTTCCGATGTAAGCATTGGCCAATTAATGATCACCCAAAATAAAAGAAGTCCGGGCCGATCGTTCGGCTGGCCAGTTTATCAGTGCACCCCTAGTTTTTATTGGGATATTTCCTTTTAATTGAGCATTGTTGGATACAAGATGCATTCATAACTTATCTATTTTTTGTGCATTTATTTTTATTTTATAGTTAGTAGGACGACAAACATCAACCTTTCATTTAAATAATGCTTAGGAACATTAAATCTTTCTTAATACAGGAATAAATATAGAAAAGAAGTATCTTATTTTGTTGCTGTTAGTAGTTTTAAAACATGTTCTGAACGAACCGAACAGAAAATAGTTAAATGACAAAATGTTAGAAAGCTGCCTCCACCTTTTATTTTATAGAGTCGAACATTTAACACCCTTTTCAAACCTGCATTTGTTTTTTCTACTTTTTTACAATACAATATGCCATTTTTATGTTATTGCTGTGCAGCTAAAAATGTAAATAATTCAGTGTTCTCATTTTGTACCTTTTTTGTTTACTATCAAAAAGTGAAAACTTTGGCTTATGATGCCAAAAGCTTGCAAAGCTTCCTCAAACTTTTTATTTAATCTGTTTTGTACATGGGTTTAAATGTATGAGAACAAGGTTTTCTAACTAAGTTGAATGGATAAAACGGGCTGTAATTAAATTTCCGGTTATCGCCAGGAAACAAACCAGTTAAATTTAAACCTACAATTGCAGAGAAGACGGATGATCAAATATCTAACTACAATTCGGATATAAGCAAGTAATTCATGGTATTTGAAATGACACGGTTTGTTTGCAATCTCTATCACTTTGGTCCAAAATTGATGATGTTCATATATTTCTGCAGAATGCCTGCTTCAAAGAGAGAGTCGTCGCCCTCTGAATCACAGCCTAAGATAAGGAAGTTGGAAGAGGATGGAGAAGATTTACAACCTAAAACTGTACCACCCACCAACTGTCCCAACACAGAAACCCCACGAGCCAAGAAAAAAAGGTCTTCTTCTCTGGAAGATGGAAATGATTCATTAAGACAGAGTTCTCCTTCAAGTGACCCCAGTACACCCCCCTCTGATCCCCCTCTTAAAAAAGCCAAGCTTTTGACAGCCACAAGTGCCTCCTGTGGAGAAGCTCCCTCACAAAGAGAAACCTCCAAAGGATTCTTTAAGGGGACCGCCTCAGCTGAGTCTGATGAGGAGTTGAGCAGCGACGGGAGTAAGGTGGACCTTAAAGCAAGGGATGATGACGACAAGGCACGCTGCATCAGGAAGTATTCAAACAAAGTCAAAGCTGAGCTCAAAGCAGAGGAAGGTTCTCCTGATCCTCCAGACACGAGCCATGATTCATCACCCGCATCATCAGATACTGTACAGATCGAGCACAACTACGGTAGGAACTCAGATTCAATATCTTCTCAAAGCTTACTGGAAGCAGATACGAAAAATGAAGATTCAGTTGCTTCATCAGATCTGTTGGTGTCTGAAACGTTGAAAGTTGACTCTACAGCTGAAGTTCAACTTTTGGAATTAGAAAGCCATGATAATGAAACCTCTCCAAGAGAACCTGTAGGAGACAATGTTTCATCCAGTGCAATCCCAAAGGGCGCAGATAATGAAACGCTATCAACGCCAGAAGAAACCATGTCTTTTGTTCCCAGAGATGTGAATACAAGATTTGATGGTGAAAATGTTGTAGCTTGTGAGTCAGTAGGTCAGTCTCGCCTGAGCGTTCAGTCTCTTCCTGAAGACCACCAATGTAATTTAAAATGTGAAACAACAGAGGACGAGCACCACAACCAGGGAGAACCTGAACCAGCAGCAGTTGATGCAGGCTTTGAAAAGCTAAATGAACCTTTGTCGGAAGAAACGAACCACCCTCCAATACAGGTGGAAAACTGCAACCAGGAACCTCAGGCTGAGAAAAAAGTTACAAAAGCCGAGTCATTTTCTGTTTCAGAGATTAAAACAGCTTCAGAAGATGAATTTAATCCAGCGGAGACGCAAGATTTGAGCCAAACTAACGAAAGTGTTTACTTACTTTCTCCCCACACTATTGCTGGTCCTGAAATTTATGTAGAAGAAGAACAAAATCAAAGCTTGTTCTATGACACTAATTGTCAGAATATTTACAGTAAAAATCTAACAGAGGAAACTTGTGAAAATATTATTGTTCCGGCAAATCCGATAAGTCAAGGAGACATGGCTGAAGTGCATTCTTCAAATAAAGATACCACTACGATCATTCAATCTGCTGTTCTACCAAAGATCCAAAGCAAGGATTTCCCAGCTTCAAATGTAAGTGCTATGGTTGATTTACAAATCCAGGAATCTAATGCCAACCAATATGCAGATTTTCAGAAGGAGGAAAATTTTAAAATAATGGCAAACAAAGAGGCTGTCAGTTTAGCAGAGGGAGAAAATATAACAGAAATGCCGACTGGAATTACTACAGAGATCATAAATCCTAGTTCACAAGTGAAAATGAACAAACGGGAATTAAATGAGGTCGAGGAATTTTCCACAGTTGGGTTCCCCCCCTATCATGCAACAGTTACCACATGTGGAAATATGGAGCCCCGTGAAGGGTCAGAAAAAACTCATGGTCAAACTGAGATCGAAACACAGCCTGATGCAGCATCTGTGGTATCAGAACAGGAATCAGAAATACTAGTAAAGGAGAACCAATTCGGGGAATTTACCAGAGCAGAAACAGTTTCGGGGTCTGCAGAATATTTCGCTTCAGCAGGTGAGAATCTAATGGATATACCGAACTCCAGTATGTCGCAGGAGCTTTTCAACATGACTCCAATAGAGGAATCGCACAGCCAGGGGAAACAGCCGGTCAGTGAACACACCACAGTCATTGCTATCAAGGATATGAACAATGCAAATATGGCTACCGTTATTCACAAGGAAGTCAGTGCAGATGATAAGGCTGAATCCAACATTGCTCCTGTAAAGGTAACTGAAACCCAGCTGTCTAATCAACCACCCAATGATAGACTTAAGGAAGCACAGACTGATCTGGAGAATGAAAAAGTTTCTGCTATGAGTCAAATAGATGATGTAGAAGCTGGAGATTCCAAGGATTGTGTCTGTAATGTTGCACCATATGCGGAAATTCAAAGCCAGTGTAGTGAAACTATGACAAAGGTGCCTGAGGAATCCTACAGAGATCAGGATGGTTCGTGTTCTGTTCATGCTCAAATCAAAGTTACTGATGTGTTTGCGAAAACATCTGAGGAGGTCTCAAGTATTGCTCTTAAAGAAGAAACGCAAATAAACCCAACCAGGGATCCTACAGCACAGATAACTGAAGAAATTCAAAAAGATCAGGATAGTCTAAAGCAGGCTAATCAGACTAATTTCAAAGTTAATAGTTCATTGGAGGAGGTTTCTAACACCACATCTGTTGATGAAAAGCAAATCGACATGGTCAGTAAACCTACCATAAGTGGCAGAATTCATGAAAATGTGGAAAATGCTAATTGTGTGATCAGTGTAAATATTACTGCTGATGGGAGTCATACAGAAGGTTTTGGGGTTTTGGCCGCATCTCAGGTGGTCTCTACTATAACTACTAGTCAGACTCTCTATAAGCCACCGACAGAGGTGTCTAAGGAGGCAGAGAAAGATCTGAAGAATGCAAACTGTAGTGATTTGACTCCACCTGAAGTTGATGGCTCATCAGAAAAGCTGTATAACGTTGCACCTGTAGAAGAAACGCTAACCTGGGTGGTCAGTAAAGGGACGGTTGATATATCTGATGAACATCTGGAAAAGGTGCTTTCTGGAAGCAATGAAGGTGTTCCATGCGTTCCTGCACAGACACAGTTAGAAGCTGCAGGAGAAATCGATAGTGGATCACCAGAAGCGTTGCAAAGCCAAATGGTAAGTCAACCCACAACCAACATTAAGAGCAAGGTGCAGGAAGATCTAGAGAATAAAATCTGTGTTGCTCAAATTGCTGTTATTAATACATCAAAGAAAATTTCTAATATTGCACCTGCTGAAGAAATGCACACACAGCTGGTGAGGGAATACACCATTGGCATACAAGATGAAGCTCATACAAATTCAAAAAATGCTCATTCTACAACCAGCGAAGATGGTGCATGTCTTTCCGCTGCTGGTCCGGCGCAAGCTGATTTACAAATTGTTGGCAAATCAGTAGAGGTCCTTATATCTCCGTCTGTAGAAAACATGGAAACTCAGCAGATCAATGAACCTCCCTCTATCATACAAGATACATGTCAGAAAAATGCAAGTTTCAAGAACAGTTTAGATGTTCGATGTGTTTCTGTTGCTGTTGAGATCGAAATACAAGCACATGGAGAGATTGTTCCAACATCACAGATGGTATCAAACTACACACTGATTGAGGATATGCAAACCCAGCAGGTCAGTGTACCTTCCATACTCGACCAAGCACAGAAAGATCTGGACAAAGACAGTTGTGAAACTCAGACTTTATTAGAAGTTGTTACAGAGCATGCAGAAATGCAAACACAGCTGGTCATTGAAACTCCCACCGACGTACCCAACGAAGCACAGATCGATTCAGAGGATGCTACATCTGCAGCTCAGTCACGAGTAGAAGTTAATGCTGCATTAGAGGAGAGCTCAAGCATTGAACCATTTGAGGAAGTACAAACCAGTGTGGTTAACAAACCCAATATTGTGGCACTTGACAAAGCTCATGAAAACCATGCAACTTATAGTTACCAGAGCAATTTAAATATTCTATATGGTCCAACTGCTGCTCAGAATCAAGTAGAAGCTGATCAAGAGATTGTAATCAGATTCCAGGAGCTCCCTAACTTGCCTTCTATGGAAGAAGTGCAAACACAGACTGTTAATCAGCCTAATAATGAGATACCAAATGACACACAAAAGAATGCAAGCTGTGCTGCTCTTTTGATAGAGGCTGCAGACTCGCCTGAAAAGATCTGTAATGTTTACCATACAGAAGAAATGCAAAGCCCAAAGGTCATTGAACCTAACCAAGTGATAACATTTGAACCTGTGGTTGAAAACCAAAAGGTAAATGTGGAAACTATGTCTGTGGAGCAGAGACAAATGGAAGTGGATACATTAACAATAGAGAGTCCAGTTTCACCCTCATTGGACAGAAACAATTTTCAAACAGAATTTATTATGGAGACACCGGATAACAGTTCCATCATTGGTTGTGTGGGTGAAGCACATGGTCAGGAAAATCACAATGTCAGTGAACGAATGAGAGACAACTTTGAAGAAGGTCATGATGATATGATTGTAAGTGATGGAAAGAATGAACAGAAATACTCTAAAGCATGTGTGACTGTACAAGAGAATCCAATCCAATCTGAACTGCAGTTCACATCAGCGTCTGAGGGATTCCTAGCAGCATCTTCAATAGAAATGCAGAGAGAGAAAAGTCCAAATGAAATTGTAAATGCAGACTATACTTTAGTGGAAATGAAAAACCAAATGAGCCAGGATGTTAAGGAAAAAAATGATTTTCTTTTTGTAACCGTTGCAGAAATTAAAAAGGAAATAGACTCTAAATCTGAGCCGAAGATCTGTGCTTCACTTTCTGCTCCTAAAACACAAATCCACCTGATCTTGGATGGAGCCGAGCAAAAGAATAATGAAGAGAAGACAGAGGTTGTGGAGATTTCCCAGACAGTGGCTGATGTGCAAACCCAAAGCAAAAAAACTAAGCAGGATGTTGGATTTTCTTTATCACAAGTTACTCCTGGAACACAGATCACATTATTTAACCATGAAAGCTGCTATGAACTAACTGATCCAGCAAGAGAGACTAAAGATGGTGTGAACAATGCTGTAGAAAAATATTCTTGTATTGTTGAAAATCCAGTGGAAACAGAAACAGTGAAACATGAGGAGAAACCTCAACAAACATCTGGAAGACAAACCGAAACCCAGAAAAGTCTTAATGTAAAAGATACTGCAACAGACCAGTCTGAAAATATCCCAGAATGTTTTGCCACAAAGGAGCATGATAAAAATGAAAGTCTGGTTTTGGATGAATGTGTTGGCATTGGCGAAAGTGAAAATGAAATGATGATGCAAGCAACAGCACTGGAGGTAATCTGTCATGAAAATGATAAGAGTGAAAAGGAGTGCATTATAACTTCTGAGGTTCCAGAAGATATGGAAATGCAGACAACAGAGGGGCTAGAGAGCATTTACCAACCACCATTTGGAGAGCAACAACATAGCCAGACAAGTCAGGACGTCACTGAACTCAGTGCGGACAATGAAATTTCACCACCTGAAACACGTCTTGATGTTTGTATGGAAAATTATAACAAAGCTGTTGGAGAAATTCTGACTGTTCGTGAGATTCCAGAAGAAAAGGAAATAAAGAGTTTGGACTTAACTAAAGATATTACTCTACAATCATTTATACAAGAAACCCAAATTGAGAGAGGTCCCGAGGTCAGTGAAGTCCCATTGGATACAAAAGCAGAAAAAGACTCTGTCCCTGCTGAGAGCGAGAAAAACATCTCTATTTCTCTATTTGATACACATGGATCAGAAACCCTTGATGAGATGTATTTTCAGAACACTGATGTTCTCCTTAAAACACAGAGAGGCGAGGAGGGTGATGAAGAGCATGAAAAGGAAAACGAGGTCACGTCTTTATGTGAGAATATTCTTGACCTTCATACCAAAATGCAAACCTCCGTGGAGGCAGAGGAGATTTCTTCTCCAGCAGCTGTGGCAGAACAATGCAACCATCTGGTAGAAGATATTGGTGAACAAACTACAGGCATATCCGTTCAGGAAGCACTTCCTGATCCTACCTTAGAAAATATCAGCAAGACAGAGACTGTTACAGAGGATGTTAAAACCAGCTCGTTGGTAGAAGAAGACATAAGTAGGCAACTAACTAATGAAGTGAATGTTAACAGCTCTGTTGGTAATCTTCAAGAAGGAACTGATGGCAGCAAAGTAGTTGTGTTTGTTTCTGGACAACAAGATGAGTACAGTGTCGTTCAGACATCGGAAAATGAGATTAAGACAGTAAATGAGAAAGAGGGCGTACAGTTTAATGAGAATCAGGTAGTCTATGAACCGATTAGCAGTCCAGAGAGCAACAGTGGTGCGGAAGTTTACACAAACATTGAGCTGAGTGGTAGCATTTCTGTTCTGGACATACAGAACACAGAAACGCCCTTTGCTGTGGTTGCTGGATCAAACTTTTCAACTACCGATGGCAATGTAGGAATTGGTCATCCTCAGCAGGAAGACAAAGAAGAAATCCCTGTTTCCGACAGCCAGGTTTTGGTGGAAATGGAAGTTCAAACAAGCGGAGAGGCACATGCTGAAACGCATGCCCAGTTTGAACAGAGTAAAGCAACTGCCAACATTTTGAGTGTTGACATCAGTGTGACAGATGACCAGTTAGAAGATGCAACAGAGGAAAGTGAGAGAAGTGTCATTCCCGAGTGCATTGGTCCTGCAGTATTTCGTAAACAGGAGCAAGAAGAAGCTGGACATCAGTGTGTTCCAACACAAAGTAAAGTTGAGATAACAGATGGTGCATCTGAAGAATATGTGATCTTAGAGCCAGTTCAGGAGAGTCAAATCCACTTTGATATCTTGACTCGAGCTGCAGCTGAATCAGGACTGTCAAATTCACCCTCAGATGGAGGTTTCACAGACCCAAATCAAAGTATTTTAAATGTCTCCCAGAAGATGGAAACACATGAAGCAACTGATGGGGATAAAGATGCTACTGTAGCTAGTTCAGCTGAGGTTTTACCTCAGGACCAAACCTCTTCTGGTAGTGTTGATGCAGACATGTCAAACTTTGATACTTTGCACCTAACTGAAGATGGTAATGTTGTAATAATGGAGAATGCTGAAAGTAACTTGGACTTGCAGGAAATGCAGATTTTGCAGGATATCGAGATTGGTCGGGAGATTGTTGTGGCGGTGGAGGAGGATGATGAAGAAGACGATGATTTTACAATAATAAAACCAAGTGAACAAGCTACTGAAGACCCTCCAACAAAGTCAGAAGAGAAAGTAACACACAAAACTGCAGATGAAATGAAAACAAATGTTAAGGAAACCGCTACAACTGAAGAAGATAAAAAGATACCTGAGGTAGAAAAACCTAAAAAACAAGAAATGAATACTCAAGCAAGAACCAAAGCTCGTCTTGCTGCATTGGCTGAGAAGAAGGCGGCAGAGTCTAAGAGAGCGGCTCAGCGACAGCAGATGAACCTCCTAGCGCTTTGCCAAGAAATCGCAGACGACATTGCCACAGACAGCATGTTGTTAAAGAGGATAGAGGAAGAAAAACAAGCAGCAGTAGCGGCAGCAGCCAAAGCTGAAGCCACTAGAAGGGAAAAACCAGCAGTTACCTCACAAGATCCAGACCCAGATAACATTCCGACTCCCGCTGGACCAGAAGTGAACTCCGCTCCATTGATCCCTGCATCTGAATGTTCTGCTGTCCAACCGTCAACGTCAGAGTTGTCTGAAACCAAGCCAGCCGCAGATCCTCCAAAAAGGCGCTTCTTCATATCACAGATTTCTGTGCCACTGAAAGCCCACGAAAAAAAGAAGCTCACCCGTTATCAGAGACTCAGGCAGGTCGAGTTGCAGAGGGAGAAAATGTCTTGGGCTCGTGTAAAAAAGCTAAAGTCTGACCAAGCAAATCAGATGTTTTCAGACATTGACTGGCAAGCACCTTTTTCTACTGGTTTTTTGATGAGTCCTGTGATGACTCCTCCACCGGCAGCGAACAATCCATCGACAACATCCCCTGCAAGCCCTGCCCCTGCTAGTAAACCTTCTCCCCCAAAACCAGAGACTCCAAAGGCTGAGCCAGCCCCCATGACACCGACTACAACGAATAATCCCCAAACTGAACCCTCTAAACCAGAAACTGCCAAAACAGAGCTTGGTAAAAAAGAAACAGCCAAAGCTCCAACTGTTAAGCCAGAAGCCACAAAACCTGAAGCGCCTAGAAGAAGCACACGACAAATTAAGGCTCAAGCATCTCAGGCCGCCGCCGCTCCAATACCTGCTCCAAAAGTGAGCAGATCGACAGCTAAGAGGACTCTCCCAGCCGTTCCTCCTCCTATGCCAAATGGAGTTAAAGCTCAAAAACCGAAGCCTGTAGAGTACATGCCGTACAAACCTAGGCCCAAATACTCCCCAGATGATTTCGAATTAGATGATGATGACATGTTGCTAGTTGCTCCAAAAAAGGCAAATCAGCCTACGCAACTGCCACGACCTGGTGTCCCTGTTCAGCGTCCAATGCCTACTTTAAAACTAGCCAATTCACCACAATTACCTCACCAGGCAAAGCTGAAAGCTCAGAGCACGCCTCCTGGACAGATTTCAGCTCAGTCAAAGCCCACTGCTGCAGCTCCAGCTCAGATTAGGCCGACACAAACCAAGCCTGCAGTTACAGCTCCTCAGTCAAAGCCAGCAACCACAACTCCTTCAAAACCAGTCCCTTCCATCATGGCTGTTCCCAAAGCCGACTCGGCTATGATTCAGCCCAAACCCACAGTTCTCCCCGCTCCTCGAGCAAAAACACCTGGTGCAAATGTAGCAGAGGTGAAGCAGGCTGTCCCAACAGAAGATGTGCAATCATCTTCTAAGGCTGATGCTGCTTCAGTGTCTCCGAAACCCCCAAATCCGCCAACGCAGGAGGATAAGATCCCCAAGGTAAATCTAGATTGATTTGATGTATAGTATTGGCACCGTTATTATGAACATGCTTCGATTAGCTGTTTATTTTTTCATGCACAGAGTACAGCTGGTTCATCTGCACTAGCTTCTGGATCCTCTCTTACACCTGAGGGGAGAAACAAGGTTTCTGATACAACAAAGTGTGAAGAAAAACCCGCTGGTTCGTGGTTGTATCATCATTCGGTCCAGTGGTATTTCTGTTGTTCAGTTTTTGTACCTTTGTTTAAAATGTTTTTATCTCAACAGTTACTGATCCATCTTCAGGGCGTAATGGAGAATTGGCCACGATGGAGAAGACATCAGAGAAGTCCTATCAGCAGTAAGAAGATTAATTATGATTCCATATGCCCTTCTCGTTTTATTTTTCTGTGTTTGTCCATCAATTGCCCCATTAGTCTTATCCATCTATTATCCACTCACCTGTTTATCCATCACCTCATTTCTATCAGTCTCGACATTTACCTTTTTGTGTGTCTTATTGTTACATTCATTCCTTTCATCCACTTCCAGGTTTTTTTATGTAATTTCTGACTCAAGTGATATTTTTATACTTAAGAAAATGTACCAAAATATTCTGGAATTGAACCATGCGTGATGTGTGTTTGTTTTTCAGCGGAGAAGCAAAGCCACAAGACGGAGCGACTCATCAAGAGGTCAACAAAGACGGCGCTCATACGGTAGTTGTTGGCAAATTTACGTTCTCCTCTTCATTTTACTCAAAGATCTTGCACAGATCAACCAGAACAGCAATCGTCTTTGTCTGCTTTCGTCTCCCAGGATGCATCACAGAAACACTTCGGGCCAGAGTCCTGCAGCGTCTGTGGGATGCTCTACTCTGCAGCCAACCCTGAGGATGAATCCCAGCATTTGCTCTTCCACAATCAGTTCATCAGTGCTGTCAAATATGTGGTGAGCACAAGCCATGTCGAGAATCTCTTTAGCGTATTGAAACTTTGCCTGTGTTTACTTCATACCTTATACTCTGTATTCTTCAGCTGACATGTTTTAAGCACAATGGCGGTTTGGGGACTGAGATGAACCAGATTTGTGTTAATTGTGATAAATATTTTTATTTTATTGAAAGAATTGGTGACCCATTTTAGGTTTATTGATAGAATTTATATCATTTTAATTTAAAAAATCCACAATGCCACGCAGTCTGACAAGGTTCCCAGGATCTTTAAATTGATACAGGCCCATTAAATACTTTTTAAAATTGAATATCTAAGCGATAGGGGCAATATAGGCAAGGTGACATTTTGTTTTAATTGTTTACTTATAATCTGCCTGATAAAATCAGTATTAGGAGGGAAACCTCTCTTGTGTTTACTGTCAGAGAAATGCCTCTGTGCCCAAGAGAACAAAGTGGAGCATTATTTGGTGACATTTGTTAAACACAAAAAACAAGCAACAGAACCAGGATTGAGATTAGCTGAGTTGCTGGTTGGGCTGCAAAATAACTTGTCGATTCATTAAAAAAAATCTTTTAGGGATGGAAGAAAGAAAGAATCATGGCAGAATATCCTGATGGCAAGATCATCTTGGTCCTACCTGATGATCCTAAATATGCCCTGAAGAAGGTACGTTTCCAGGTCAGGCTTTTGGACCCTCAGTCAGTTGTAGCTTTATAAATTACTGTCCGTCTCAGGTGGAGGAGATCCGGGAGATGGTGGACAATGACCTCGGCTTCCAACAGGTGGAGACAAAATGTCCCTCTCAGACCAAAACCTTTCTCTTCATCTCTATTGACAAGAAAGTGGCCGGATGCCTCATAGCAGAGCACATCCAAGAGGTGCCAGACTGCAACTTCTTTAATCTGCTTAGAGCTGTTTTGTCTTTTACCTTTTTTAAGAGACATGACTCTCTTCTGTTTGCCCAAAGGGTTACAAAGTAATCGAGGAGGCTCCTCCTGAGGGCTCGGAGGGGGAGAAGGTGATGTTTGAATGTCAGAGAGCTTGGTGCTGCTCCACCACGCCGGAACCGGCCATCTGTGGCATCAGTCGCATCTGGGTGGTCGGGATGATGCGACGTCGGGGCATCGCAACGCGCCTTATTGAGTGCCTAAGGTTGGTCTTGCATAAGTGTTCACACCTATTGAACTTCACAATATGAGCACTTTTATTGGAATTGTATGAGCTTAACTAAGATGTCAAGTGAAAGGATTCATTGTTTTAAACATTTTTTCTTTCATGTAACAAATACATCTATCTAAAAAAAAAAAAAAAAAATAAGTCATGTCAAGTTTATTTGCACAGCACATTTTAACAGCACGGTAATTCAAATTGGTTTACATGACAATATCATGATGGAAAAGCATTAGATTTTGTTATTAAAATCATTAGGAACAATCAGCATGTTACAGTTAATTTTTCATTATAAAATCAAATCATCAAGAACAATCAGTACTTAATTTTAATCACTATTCATGTTATTAGAGCCTATCTTGAACAAGTGGGTTTTTAGATGTGACTTAAAAGAACTCATGGTTTTAAAACCATGCTATTTATTTTGCTTCTTTTAATCTAATCTCCCTGACTAAAAAATTCTGCAAACAGTTCCCTTTATAAGATGCTTAATGTAATGTCAGTACGAATGCAGGTGTTTTGTGAGAGCCTGAGAAGATTGTTAGAGGAAAGAATAGTGAATTTAAAGATCAAATAACAGAACAGACAGATCAGGTAGAAAGTTTAAAGCATTTTTCTTAAAATAAAAAAAACATGGCCTGTGGTAATCGTTGCAGATTCATGTTTAGACACTTCCTGTAATCTCACTGCATTAGCTGTATAACTGAGAAGAGTGGGCTAAAACGTTTGTCTTTACATTTACAAATTGATCAGAGATGTACCATAAAGAATTGCAGCTGTAAAACACATAAAAAAATAACGCCTGGCTGCTTGTCTTGTACAATTCGCTTAAAAAACTAATGAGGGATTAGGACTATATATTGTTCGCAAAATATTGCTTTTTTCGGTCAAAATAATGAAAGTTGCTTTTCTTTTTACGCAGGAACAACTTCATTTACGGTTCGTACCTGGGTAAAGACGAAATAGCGTTCTCAGACCCCACACCCGACGGAAAACTCTTCGCCACCCATTACTTCGGCACATCTCAGTTTTTAGTTTATAACTTTGTGAGCGGGACCCGCTCGATCCAGCCCAAAACCGACTCAGTATGACAGTCTGCTGGAAGAGGCGACGAGCCGCTCGGACACAAAATCTTCACAAATACCCCTCCAAACTCAGGATGATGAATTCAACTCTTCCCTGCATAGTACTTAGATCTATTTTATTTTGATGCTTTTTAGGCAAGCCGTTGGTTTTATTAGAATACAAGTACATGCATGAAATGAGAGCAATAGAGTTTAAAGAGCATAACATTTTCTTTATGTTCAGTAAACTAAAACCTCTTTAAGAGCTGATTGATGATAATGAGTCTCTTCCTGGATGATGAGGTTGCCATCTTGGGACTGAACTGTAGTGTGGGGCATTCGTCACGTGTTCCTGTATGAGCCGAGCCATATACTGTCCACATTTTAGCCTTTTACTGTCTGATTGTTGTCTTTAAGTCTCACGAAGGTTATCTTTCTTTTAAATTTGCTTTATTGTTATTTGATTGTTAATTTCGTTTTCCTCCTTGACCACATGCCCCCCTGCCTATCAGGCTTTACTACTCAGTTAGCATAGAGAATCATCCTTATCATTTAGCAACAAATTAAAATGTATATTATATAATCATGTACATTTATGCATACTATTACAAGATTTATAACGGAAGATGAGAAAGATCTTAAACCCTGTGTTTGTTTTGATTTTATTTGACATAATGGTCCAATCTTCACAAGAGGGTTTAGATTACACTCCGATTTATAGCATCATCCCTTATTTTCTTGTTTACCCAGTCGCCTTTTAGAGACACTTTGTGTACGAAGAAGAAATTGATTTATACGAACCTCTTATGTAAATATTTATTTAAATAAACCATGTAAAATCTTTGTTTCTATACTCCAGGGGTCTTTTTTTTAATTAGGAAAAAGGAGAGTTTAATGTGTACACCTACAGGTCAAGATCAATAAATGTGATCAAAAGATAATTTAATTTTGGAAATGCTATTTTAATAAGAAATATTTATTAATATATAGGCTGATTTTATCGAGAATGCTATATTTAAGTGTTTTTTTGGAAGTTGTTTACTATTTTATAGAAAATAAGCTTTATGTTTAACAAATTTTAATTTTTAACTAGAATTTAATTTTGAATTTAAAATAAATTTGAATGATCAATATATCTGAAATGTAAAGTAAATTAAGGTGTTTTTACAAATAATTTTTACAGTATTTCTCCGTTTCTAAATAAAAACGTCTAGATCTACTGAGGTTCGTGCCAGCACTGGTTTATACCTCTTAAACAGACCAATAGTAAAGTCTGTTTTCAGGTCTTGGTAAATAAAACTTTTTAGTTGGTATAAAGTTCTAACTAAATGTAACGGTTTTTATTATCTCAGAAATACTGAAATAAAATTAAAATACACCCATGTTTAACTAATCTATATAATTTATTAGTTGTATTATTTAAATTGCACTGTGAACATGTCTTTGTTTTCTGTGGGATTTTAACTTTTTGGGTGTATTTGAATTGCTGAGACCGTTTTAAGTTGTGGGAATTATCTGGCTTGAAGATGTAAACACTCTACTCTAAGCACATTCCTTGACGCCCCTGTCACAACACGGGACTGCTCGATGGCAACTTCTGAGAAACTAAACAGTCTTAGAACAACACAAACACTTCCTCAAACAGAGAGGAACAAAATCGAGCTGTCCGCTAATGACTCCTCCTAAAAGAGCTCATACGAATCAGGAAGAGAAACAACAGAGCTGAGCTTGTTGAGGTATTTTTCACTCAACAACCACCAATGGCAAGTTTGGCTAAAGAAAAGGCTGATAAATTCTTGTAAACACACTTTTATTTTTTACACACCAGCTTAAGACAAGAATATTACAGCTGCCTGATTGTAAACCATATATTAGTTCATCCTAAACATAACATTTTGTTACAACTATTAAAAATGTATATTTACATAGCAACCACATGTAATTTCCACAGTTTGGACTCATTTTAAGAAAAAAGAAAAAGAAAAACACACCCTCATCTACACAAGGTTAAACCTTAACTGCAGCTGCAATCCTGACCAGCTCCCTCATTTTAAATTTATTTTTAATTATCCTGGTTTCCTGACATCTGTAGGGACCTTAACAGTTTTAAGACTTTGCTTTGCTGTAAACGCTTAATACAGACAAACTTCAAAAACGTACTTCACAAACCCTTTAAACAAGATGTTTTCCTTTAAGCACCTTGCAGGATGTCTCATTCTTCAGTATTTAGCTAGAAGTCATTTTTTATTCCGAAAACATGTTCTATGGATGCAAGAAATTCAGATATGTGCCCTTTTTACCGGATTCAGGTAAAGATAGGAAAAACTCTGTATTGTATACCTATTTGATTTGTACTGAGTAAACATATGTTGTGATAAATAAAAACTAGAAATTTCGGTTTTTGCTTGGGACCTACTAATAATAAGAAAAACAGTCAATAGCAGTGGAAGTAAAACTAAAAAACTGAAAAACTACAGACTGAGACCAATTTGAAATATTTGAAGGAAATGAGAGCTCTCTGTAAGGTAAATCTGATTAAATTAAATCAGAAATACAAAATAACCTAAAGTAGCATTGACCCAAGACTTTAGTGGAGTACTTAAGAATGTAAAACATTTACAACTAGAACATGATGTTTACATGGAAGTTAGTTGATTTGTGTTCACATACAAGGCCTTGACAACTTGAACATGTAGGCACCAAAGACAATAAATTAATCTATGACTCTGTTTTCAGATGAAACTTGACGGCTTCTTACTCCTACAGTATGGGACAATGTTCCCCACAGAAAGTATACAGTAAGTCCAAAATGTCAGGCTCTTGAATCCTTCTGGGAACAACACCCTGACCTCTCCCAGGCTGCACCACAACGACCTCACCATCAGGTGGCAGCTCCACCAGTGGGTGAACTTTGTTACTCTTCATCTTAAAGTCTGCAACACCAATGCCTGGTAGGGTGCCATTTCTCTCTGCCCATGTTTTGCTTACCTCTGAAGCGTCCTTTGTTTCCCCAGCACTGCCTTCATTCTTACTGCTCTTGCTTACTGGGCTTAATTCCTCCTGACACACCTCTGATTCACTGGCAAAAGGCAGTGAGAAGTATGTGCACTTTCCTGGCTGGGATTTGCTCTCGTCTTCTAACTCTGGTTTTGTACTGAACAGTGAATATGGCGTCTTCTCTTCTGTATCTTTACTAAATCCATCATCTGAAAATGTACTTGTAAAGTTCTTGTTTATTCCAGCTGGGTCTGAAACTGACTTTCTCATTGATGTGTTCTCTCTAACAAGCCAACGTTCATTATCAATCGGAACACTGTCTCCAGGCCCCACTTGTAAATTTAAAGCAATGCATCTTGTTGCATCGCTGAAGATGTCAAGTGCATTAGAAGAATTAAAGTAGGATAATTCAGACATTGCTTTGGATCTAACTGCATGAAAGGGAGAGAAAATGCTTGAAGGTTCCCTCTTTCTCTGGTCTGGCTCTGAAGGAGGTCTTTCAGTTGCTTCCTCTGTTTCAAGGTCTTTCTTTCCATACAGCATTTCAATTGCCTTTCTCACAAAGCCTTTTGAGATAGATTTTCTTGCTGTGTCATCTTCTGTAATTGATAGGTCACTGGACGTTTGAGACTGATACCCACTACCCGATGTCTCTGCTATCAACTCAGATGAGCTGGGATTCATGGAGCCTTTCTGCTGGACGTTGGTGGAACTTCTTGCTAAAAACATTTCTCTAATGGATCTTACTCTACTTGCCTCAGGCTCTGTGGTTACAACAACACTGGAGTCATAGCTGAAAGATAAAGATGACTGAGGAGCCGATCGGGTGGAAAGAGCCAACTCGGACGTAGGTGAATCAGACAGGTAATCCTTTGTTTCAAGAGGAGACTTTCTTTGAGAGAAATGTCTGATTGTGGAACTTGGCGGTGCAAATTTTGGCTTCTGAGCTTCAGCCACCTGCTTTTCCAGAAGAATTACACGCTCTGCAACAGATTGAGTTTTGACTTCATCTGTGTGGCATTTTTCCACAGTTTTCACGTCATTTGACTCTTCCACCTGTTCTCTCAATGGAGTTTCCTGATATTTTGCATTGCTGTCCTTTATTTTTCTGTCTTTACAGGCTTTTTGGGTCTCAGAACTGGAGTCATTTTCATAATAATTTAACTGCTCTTCAACTAAGCTGCTCATTTGTTTATCTTCGTCCAAATATTCTTCAAAACTGGTGTGGTCATTGCCCCTGTCATTATCAACATTAAATCTAAAAGTTTTTCTTAAACCTTCAGATATTATCAAACTACTTTCCTCTTTTTTGTTACATAACTTTGGATGTTCTGACAAATCAATCAGGTCTCTTTCAGGATACCTTTCCAGTTTTAGCTCATCTGTATTCTGCGCCTCACCTTCTGAGCTAATCTGGTCTTCCTCAGGTTCCTCTGTCAAAGCCTCCAACTCTTTACATTTTGTTTGTTCTGCAAACTTCATAAGATCACCAATGGGTTCCTCCTCCTCTTTTTCATTGCAATACAGATTTTCCTCCTTAATAACCTGCAGTTTTTTACAAACAACCTCTGAATGCTCTTCCTCTGAAGATGTATCATCTACATCCAAGCTTCCTGTACTGTCATCTGTACGTATGTCTAGCCCCATATTGCACATTTGGCTTTGCAACATCTTACTTTTAATCTCTACTGGATAACTTTCTTGCATGTTTTCACTAACTGAGTTGAATATCGTTTTGTTTCCTGTTACGTTCACTTCTACATAATAGTTTGAACTTGGCTGCTGCTCCACAGACAGACTGCCAAGGTCAGAACCTACATTGATTTCTTCTATAATCTCTGGATGTGTAACTTCTGTGCTCTTTTCGGTACCTTGCTCACAGCAAAACTGATTGGCACTTATTATCTGAGTTTCATCATGTAGAGCTAATTTAGCATCTTGTGTTAGTTCCGTCTCAAGGGTATACTTCTCATTTTGTGTTAGCTGCCTAAAATCCATGTACAACCCCTGTTTAACAAGTGTTGTCTCGGTACACATATCTCTACTAATTTCCGCACTTTTTTGTGTTGCTTTCTCACTCAGATATGTCTGCTGGTTCGGTTTTTGCCTTTCCATATTACCTTCATTGGCTGCATTCCCACAGGACTGCAAGGTTAAAGACATTGTACTGTAAATCTGCTTTTCTTGAGGGTCAGTTTTTGGATCAGCAACAGAATTTGTCCAATCTTGGCACTCATTTTCTTCAGCTGCCTGCCCCATTGAGTTGTACTTTGATGCTTCAGTAAACTGAGCAATTCTGCCCATTTCTGATTGTTTTGGCGTGTTAATGATGGTAATTTGTTTAACATCTTGAGCAACACTGTCTTCAGTGAAGATGTTTTTGTTTTTATTGTTACCATGGTCTGTCAACAGCTTCAGCCTGACAGAATCCACATTTCCTTGATTTTCCTGCTTACCTTCAGTACTTTCTGAAAGAGAAACCAATTCTTCCTTTAGGTTCTGTGGGATGTCTAGGTTATCTATGATCTCGTCAATAATATTTTCTCCAATTCTAGCTTCAATTTCAGGTCCTTCCCCAGTGCCTAGTTCAGCTTCTGTGTTGCTAAGTTCCTGGAAACCCCTCCAGGTTTGTAAGAGCTGTGTTGAAGCTGACTGTTGTAAATCTGACAAACTAGTTCTGAGTCTTTGGGAGTCCTCAATGTTGGCAATTTCTTTAAGAGAATCAATCATTTTTAAAGCCTCTACACAGCTAACATTGTTTGCGTTTAGCTTTTTTATACTCGGGTTTGTCAAACCTTCCTTCAGGGTCATAACAGCCAGAAAAGCAAGAAGAACTTTGGATGAGGAGCCAAATGTTGAGGCCACATGTGAAGAAAAGTCAGGCAAGCTGTTTGACTTTTCCAGACAGGATGGTCGTTTATTCTTGGTAATTTTTCTTATTGATTTTATTGAGTAGCAGATCTTCTCAAGGATAGGCTTCATGTTTTGCTCTGGCAACATAGACGTAACTTGCTCTGTTGCATCCCTAACCTCATCACTGTTATCAGCTTCGATTTCTGCTGTTTGGTGGCTTTCTTTTTGTGATGAAGTGTTCTTTGGTTTCCTTTTCTTTAATTCTGATGCGCTGTCCAAAAAGAGAGCTCCTGGAAGCATCTTTTCGCTAGGTTTCTGCCTTCCATGTGGTGACACCACATCAGGAGACTGAGAGTAGGGGTACGATTTCTGGTGCTCTTTTGTTTCATTGTGTTTTCTCTGTGTTGACGGGCTAGCACTGGGTGTTTCTGGCCTTTTTTGTCCCTTTTTTGAAATAACTTTTTTACCCTGAAGATGTCTAGTTATTGGTGAATGTTCTGGAGAGGTATTTTGAAATTCAGAGGACTTCTTGTTGTGGAACTTCCTTTCTGGAGATGGACTACTTTTTAATTTTGCTCTTTTCATCAAACACTTGGGTGATTCATTCTCTCTTTTGCTTTCCAGCAATGGGATATTCCCTAAAACTGACGCTTCACTTGATGCAATACTAGATGAAGACATTCTTCCATCAGAGGTCAAACTAAGTGGAGACACAGAATTACAAAATGATGGAGTGCCCAGTTCCAAGATTGGTTGCTGGTTGTCATTTGATGTGGTTTTAAACTGTTGTGTCATCCCTGCTGAACTGATTTCATTTTCAACCGTACTGTTGGGAACCGGTAGTATCTTTGACTCTTCAGTTGCTTTTTTAGACCAAATGCTGGCCAAAGGAGCATTGTTAAGGGATGGGTTTCTGGATGATTCTACCCCCTTTTGAGCAATGAGATTCATGCTCTGAGCAGACGTTTTTTCCATTGTGTTAACACCAGGTGAAATGGCTTTGTCAGATGAATGACTCATACTTTGAGTACAATTATCTGATCTTTGATTGCTCATAGGGCTGCTGGTTACAGATGCTGGATTATTTTTTAAATATTCAGCACTCAATATTTCAGGTGGTGGTGGTGGTGGTAGCTCCATGGAAAGGGTGCCAAAATTTCCTTCCTCACTGCTTTCACTTTTCTCAGTTTTAACTGGAAGTATTTCAGGGCAGATAACATTTAATAGAGGTTTACCTTGTGTGTTTTTCTGGGCTAAGTTGTTGTAGTTTGGATTCGCTACATTTGGATTGCCTGTAAAGTTATTAGCATATTTTGGACTAACTTCAGTTTTTAGCACTGTAGACGTTAAATTGTTTTCAAAAGACTGCACCCTTACCTTGACAACCGCATTCTCTGGTAAGGGGAGTTCAAGGAGTTTGCTGGTTTCTGATGTTTCATTTGAAAATCTGCCTACCTTGTTCTGTGTTTGTATAGGAGCAAAACCTTCCAATCTTTTACTCTCTTTGTCTTGGTTTGATGAAGGGCTTAAAATGGTTTTATCTAGCCAATTCTCAATAGACTCTTTACCAACAGAACTGGAGGGGTTAAATTGTTGCAATGGCCTGTCTTTATTAATATACAAGGATTCAGTTTTACTCTGCAATTTCAATCCCCTCTTTGTATGACTTGTATCAGTTTTTGTTGTAAACATTTGCTTGCTTTTGTTCTTTTTCAAAGACAACTCAACGTTTGAATGTTTAGCATTTGGCTTTGGTAGGCTGTTCCAACTTGATTTTCCTTTCTTTCGTAGCTTTTTCAGTGGCTTTGTTTTATTTCCGTAAATTTTTTTAATAAACACAGCACTTGAGAAAGGTTTTACTTTTTTACCTTTCTCAGTTCCTTTTCTGTAACTCTTCCTTTGTCTTTTACCTGGGGTCATAACCACCCTGACATGTTTTCCAACCAGTTTAGGCTTTGAGGAAGCCCTCCAATCTTCCTCTACTGGCTTGTTGTGGCTCTTTTTAGATTGTTGAAGTTTTTCTCTTTTGGGTCTTTGGGTTGCGTGAGCTTTTGGAGATCCCAAGTCCAAATCTGATGTTCTCCCAAGCTCAGAGGTTGGTGAACACCTCCAAAAACCAAGTTCAAATTCATTACTGGAGCAAACTTGCCTGCTGTCTGAAGCATCTCCAGATGCAGACATACCATAAACACCAACATTGCCAAGAAAATTATCATGACATGTCTTTTGTTCATAAATGTGTAAAATAGTTTCAGTTACTTCCTCTCCAATAAATTCAGTCTCCATGGTTTCAGTGGGTGTTAATGCACAAATATCCCCACTGTTGACATCCACAGAGCCAAGTCGTCTTGGTTTGGGAACTGGCCTTGTTCTGTTCTGATTCCCCATGTAGAACGGATCTGTTGTTTTTCTATTCTCTGTCTCTTCTCTGAACAAAAAACAGCCCATGTTTCCTTCTCCACACTCATCATCAGATGTAATACTCCCCACAGAAGCTTGGAGTTTGCTTATTTTCTTGCATCCTGGGGTGGCCGCTCTTCTTGGTTGCATCCCCCCACTGTGGTCTTTGATATCATCTGCCTCCTGAAAACTGTCACAGAAGGCTCCATTTCCAAGTGATGGTGGATCATCATCATCTCTGGTTCTGTTCCTTTGGATAATGTTTGTGGAATTGGCAGACATTTGAGAATCATTTGAGCAAACCTCCTGCTCTGGGTTGGAGTCTGGCAAAAACGGCACATTAAGCTTATCAACTGCATTTGAGCGTGTCAGGGTGGTTGTCCATTTAACAGTTTCCTCTTCTTTAATTGTCAGCCGCACCTTCATCTCCACTGTCATACTGCCATCATGATTCACCCGAAATGACTTCTCAATGTTGTCATCATTCGGCAGGATGTTCTGCTCCCCTTCAACACCATCTCTATTGCTAAGACAGGTGTCCTCCTCTGTTTCTGCTAAGGACTCCAATACTCGGTCTGAACCCGACTCGATGGAGTTGGTTGGCAGGTCACAGGAGCTCTCAGCAATGCTGTTATGAATTTGATGGATTATGTACCTCTCAGATGACGCAGAAAAGTTTCTTGGCTTTGAAAAAAATGAAGATGTCATATTTTTGGCTTTCCAGAGGGTCCAAAAGTTCCAAAGAGGTTTTTTAAAAAAATTGTAAATTAAAAGAAAGCATGGAGAGAGAAAAAAAAAGGATAATGGAAGTTAGACAGTCTGACCGGCTGCTCATCAAGAACATTATCCAGCGGCCTGTGCATGTGGGTCATCTACAGTGTTACGTCCAATATTATCCCCTCAGCACTTTCTCAAGCTTTATCCCTAGAGGAACGGCAGATTACTGAAGACATGCTATGCATATGTCATGCTAATAAAAGACTAGCAAAAATACTTCTATAAAATAAATCTTCAACTAATGTCTTTAAATGAATACACCAGTTTCTTTTTTGACTTACAGACTGAAGTCTTTTGTCTTTTATAAGCCTTTCGTTTGGTAGGTTGTCTTGTTGTACTTGGAGATTTCTCTGCATTGTACATTGCAGGCCTGAACGGCTCCCTGCCCACAGCCACCACAATTCCAGAGCACAAAATCAAACCTGGAAGACCATCAATCTGAGGCAGAAAAAAAATTAATATTAATAATTAATAATCACTTTGAAATACTCTAATTAATATATAGTACAAAACCTTATAAACACTTTTAATTGTTACAAATGAGGGTTCTGCTTTGGATTATAAAGATTGTGTTTTAACGAAAACCAACAGGGCTTAAATATTATTTAGACCAAATGTTTACCAGTTCTCTAGTATTCACAGGTCCTTAAAGTTTTTTTTTCTGTTTTTTTTTCAATTGTTCAAGTTACTAGTAATTTTTTTTACCTGATATGTACATAAATGAGCACATATTTATAAAGTGGAAGGAATATGGTTCTTAAATGGTTTTATTAAGTCCAAGTAGAATCTTTTGGAGCCTCTAACAGGTTTTCTTTTTGGATTATCCTCTTTAGTTCCATTGATCTCTACCCACTTTCCCAACTCTGAATAAGCTTCCCTGTCTCTGCTTAGAAGATGTATCCCAACAACATGATTTTGGTATCATAATTTTATACCATGACCATTGTGTGTTTAGAGCATTAGATTTTCATTGTGATCCAATATGACTAGAAGGTTTTCTTCCACATATGTAATTCCTACATGGCTTGTGTGAACTACAAAAAAGAACTTTCTTGGCTTTCTATTTAGATCAATGCCATCTGCAATCCTTGCAGCCCCTTCAAAGTTTAAAAGAGGTTCATGGGACCCCTGAAAATGCTTTTCTCGCCCAAGATATGTTAGGAGGATGATCATGTCTTGCTAGATTGTAACCAAACATGGCTGTTCTACTTTCTTTCAGATGATGGATACAACGGTGGCCCTTGAAATATAAATTATTAGATGGATATTGAATGAATTTTGTAACAAATCACTGAAGTTTGTGACTGTAACATGAGAAAAGTGAAAAGGTTTAAAGGGGTGTTAACACTCTTGCAGTGAGCTGGAGGTAGTAGCCAAGATGGCAAAGACACTTTTTACTTTCTCACCTTGTGTGCCAGTTACTTCAACCCAGGTTTAGGTTCATATCATTACTTTAGGGTTGATAATACTTTGTTTGCACAAAAAGATTGATTTTATGTGGTACTGAGAAAACACTTACCCGTTGGCCATCTGGAGTGTGTAATTTTTTAACATGGAACTGCAGCAGCTCAGAGATGCGTCCCAGGAGAGATTCATAACTTGGTGTAGTCTTCTTATGCAGCAACACAGTACCCCTAATGGAGGGGTCTCCATTGAGGAAAATCACAAGTTTTTTGGGTGTACGAATAACCATTGGGTCCTCTCTATGGATGTTTTTTCTGCCTGGGAAAATCCTGTCTGTCCTGTGGCGAGAACTAACAGGTCTCGCATGGTACCAAGGTGGTAACTTTCTCCGGGCCAGGGCCAGGTCAACAGGCTTGACTTTCCTGCTGTCGGAACAGATGTAGGATTTCCCATCCTCAAAATCTTCTAGTGTATTAATGCCATGAATCCCCCTAGGAGTTGTAATGTTCCGCACCCCAAATGGCAGAGGAACCTTTTTTGAGAGACTGTCCAGGAGCGCATCGAATGTTTTAAAGGTGCGGTTGTTGATGACCACTCGAAGCCCGCTAAACTGAGGATCTCCACTTTTGTAGAAGCAAACCCGCTTCGATAGGATAGTGTTAGTGACGCTGGGGTGATAGGAAGTCTCAAAGGTGTGCCCGCTCCCCGATGTCTGGTCAGGGACGGATCTCTGAAGTCCGGTTTCATTCATTTTCTGTGGGTAACTGGAAATGGAGATTGGGAGAAAAGGAAAGGATTGGACATTTAGCAAACATATAAGGTTTCTTCCATTGTCTTTTCTAGCTTCTGCTTTCTAATCAAAGAGCACCACTGTGAAAGGTTCAGATGACCCCTTCTCTCCCACTTCCCAATCCATCAATGGTGGTCTGTCAGTGAAGTAACTTTCCTTCTGGGACTAAAAAACATTTGACCTTTTATCTTGGACATACGTCACTGACATAGGTGCTTTTGTTTTTGGTAAAATCTAATTTATTAATGACATACAGATATTGACCACTTTATGAGATACATCTTACTAGTTCTTAACACACAGAGAGAAGCACACCTGAATTTAGTGCAGATTTATAAGATGAATTTAGATTGATTTTTGGAGATTGTTTGGGCCACTGGAGAACAGAGAATTTATTGGAAACCAGTTGGTGAATATTTACACTTTGAGACATGCAGCATTAAATTATTATTCTTAGTTGATAGGATACCATTTGAGGTGGTCTTCTTAGTATTTAAGCTCATTTTTTATACCATTCTTTTCTGACCTCTGACATCAACAAAGGGGTTTTGTCCTACTGCAGCAACTTACTAAAATACTCCTTCTCAGGACATTCTCTGTACTTGAGAGATGTTTGTTTATAAAAAATAGCACAAGATCAACAGTTTCTGGAAAAATGTGTGGTTTATCTGTTTTAATGGTTTTCAAATATGTTTGCGAGTTGTTTGTCTATAAATGTGGAGGATACTATAAGTCTGTGTTTAAGGCAGCATAAACAATTCTTGAAAACACCTGATTAACCTCCTGCCAAACATATGTTGTTTACTTTGTCAGGCTGTGGTCATCAGGTAACATGACCTATCTTCTGCTAAACTGGCAAGAAGAAAAAACAAAAAACAACAACATAATGATACACATAGAATTCTGTTGAAAAGCTCAATAAGATTCTGTTACCCTTTTCATTAAAATGTTTTATTCAGGTACTTCATTATAATTGTTTTTTAATTTTATTGAAAATTCCTTTCTTAAATATAAAACTACATCAATGAAGTTATCTACCATTAGATCTTGTGATAATTCTTTTGTAGATCTAACTATTTTTCAAGTATTTGGAATAAAATCTAAGCTAATCCTACGTCTGTGGCACTTAAAGTACAAAGCATTGAACATAAAAAAAAAAAAAACTGCTAACAATAAAAAAAAACCCAAAACAAACAAAAACAAAACAAAACAACTCACCTTTATTGACAAAAGAGTCCCAAATGTTTTTATAAGATCCATGGATTTTCATTGCGTGCTCTGTGGCACGGCTGCTGCTGAGCTAACTGCTCTATAAGAGTTTATTCCAGGAGACACCATCATTGGCAATTTGCTTAATCTTTGCTCAGAGTTAATCTTCACTGCAGGTGCAAAGCTTGGAAATCCTCTTTGGAAAGGTGTGTCGCACCTTATGGAGCTGGTCCAGAACTGGCCCAAAGACAACAAAGATATATTACTTACAGTATGTTTATGTTTAAATCAATATTGTTTACAGTGAGTATTAATATAACAAAGAAAAAGTCTGGAAAAACTACTTCCAAACTGAACATTTTTTCAGTGATTTGATGTGTTTGTGTTTATGTTTATGTACAGTCACCTATGTTTCTTCAAGTTATGCATTCAACAATAAAATATTTTGAGCAAGATTTTCTGAATGACAGATGGTAAATTAGTGTCCACTTGTAAAATACCAGCCAGTAATCTTATTAAGGACCTCTTTTCAGAATTAGGATTAAAGGGCTTTCGATTCTCAGGGACCCTTAAGTGGGAGTGCTAGTGTTCAACAATATAGTGTATAATAGAAATCAAATGATCAAATTTCAAATATTATTTTTGGACTTCACACAAAGCCAGTTTAGAAAGGGCCTCAGAGACTTCCAGTTAAATCTAACTAGTCACTGCTGCACGGATCTGTTGTTTTTTACACAGCTTCCTTTTGCAGGTAACTTCTGAAACAACTCTAAATTAAAATCACAACTCACTAAATAAATATTACTTAAAATAAATAACTAAAATTTATAACCTTCTTAACAGAACTTCCAGGCTATGAAGGTGTTCTTTTACCTTTGCGTTTTGGTAAATCAAAAAATAATTAAATTCTAAAAATAAAACACATGAATAGGTTAAACACACACAGAGCCATAGTCTAATCACAGTTTTGTTCATAATTTCAATCATTGCTTGCAGTTAAGGAGTTCCTAGGAATTTATTTCTTATTCGCAATGTTACCAGGCCAATGAAAAAAGCCTGCAGTCTTGGATTTATCTTGCTTCCTCATTACTTTGCTTGGATACAGCACTGTGTGAATAACCAGCTGCTTTCATAATGGCATTTTGTGGCCTACCCACCTTTTGGAGGATTTAAAGTATTTTCTACATTTGTAAAACCCAATGGAAAATAAGTTTTGATATTGATATCTTAAGCTGCTGACTTGTCTAGGAAACACTTATGAACACAATCCACAACAGAAGGTAATTGCCAACAAACACATCAATTGAACGTTGAGTGGAAGAAAAAAATAAATAAAAATGTAGTGTTATGTGCTTTTCAAAGCACATCTTTTCAAAACTCAATGTTGGATTTTCGTTATCTGTAAGCCATGATTAGTATTATATGCTATTTAGACATAAGGTTAAAATAGCTAATTTTGAGTTTAAAGTGAGTCTTACCGAATCAATACTATATTTTATCTAAGCAGCTGGACAATGAACTCACTGAGAAGCCCTTGGCTTGTATAAGAGGGAGATAAATCATCCACATAATAGTAAAAGGACTCAATATTACCCCAAAAAACACAAAGGAAAACAATTAAAAAGAGGATGGGTCAAAACTGTGCCCTCTAGGACCCCACATTGAAAAGAGGCGGAAGAGGACACAAAATTACAAAGTGGGACTGCTAAATAAGATTTGAATCAGTGTAATGTAGTAACTGACGACCACACATTGTGATTTGCTCTGTCAAAGGCAGCAGTTACAATTTAGAGCTCAATGATAACACAATCCCCTGAATCAACTACTAAAACTTTTAACATGGCCTTGAAAATACCATCAGTTAATATGTGCATGGGTGATAGATTTGTCAATATGTACTTTAAAAGTTGAACACTATTGGGGTCCGCAGGCATCCCCAAGTAGTTATTTTTTCTTTTGGCTCTGGCCAGTCCAGACTAAAGCTTTTTCCTCATATAGGACAGACAGTTAACGTCAGATCACCACGCAAAAAATACTCGTGCAGCGACACTGTGCTTACTCTGGAAATACACTTTAGTAGAAGTAGTAGACAAGAATAGATTAGGCTGAACCTTATTATGGAGGAGTGTATAAGCTGGTCATTCATATCCTTAACCAGGAGCTATCGAGGGTTACATAACGGCCACCAAACCCGGACTGAACGGAGTCTATTTCTGTAGTAAAACAGATTAGCGAACAAGGGGATGACTTCATTCCACAATAAACCTGTGGCCAAACTAAAGGGAATCAAAAGCTTTTGGAGATGTTATCATGTTTCAGCGTCACATAAAAGGATAAGGTGATATATTTATGATTTGTTTTTTTTGATCTGTTGCAGTGTTTACTTTGTAAAAATATCTCAGGTGTATAAGAAACGGAGGATATGTTCTGTAGGAAAGAATTCCTGCTGAGCCTGACCAGACATTCAGGAATGCCACCAGAGGCTCCCTTGATCCCAGTCCACCCAAAAAAAAACAACAGAAAAACCCCTGAAACCCTCCTCAAAAAACAACAACAACAGGCACAAAAATGTGAAAAATCTTACAAAGGAAGCTGAGAGGGGAACAATGGAGGAAGCTCTAAGCGTAAACAGGTAGGCCTGAAGCCTGAATGCCCCTCATTCCAGCCCTCCGTGGCAGAGATAAGGAGAGGGGAGAAAACATCTGCTCCAACAGATTATTGTCAATCGCTTGTGTTTACTGTTGTGTTTTATTATTTTACCACATATTGTATGTGTATTTCAGAGGGACCTCTTCCACATGTCAAATATCTAGTGTGTTCTGACGTTACCCTGTCAAACGACTAGATGGAAAAAGCCTTAGAATACATACAAATGTTATTTAAAATAAAAATGTTTCCAAACATAACTGACACGGACTAAAAATAGGCTCTAAACTCAGAATATTGTACCTGGTAATGTGTAGAAATAAGGTATTTTAATGCAAAGCAGCTGACGATGTCAATAAGTTGTTTTCATCCATGTTTAAGAGTAAAATCACATGCCGCCAAGACAGAGATATCTGTCCCTGCGTTCCGCTTGTATTGCCACTTCGGCCCAGGCCTATTTTTGTGCTCTCGCGACTATAGAGAAAGTAATTGGCGCCAGGTTAGATTCAAACCTATGCTGTTAATGGGAAAAAATGTGTGATATGTTTTGGCTCTTGTTCTCCTTCTATATTTGTCTCACTGTCCTCCGTGCAGCTGCTCCTCCAGATCTGTCTCCCTGTATTCCCATCAAGCACCTCTCTTTCGGCCTGCATATACTTCTTCAATTTGAGCGTCTGCCAGCCTCCATCAACTCCTGCTTAAAGGAGCAAAAATACACTTGAAGGCACATTTGAAATGCCGGCAGCACGCTTTGATGTGTGACCACGCTTCAACTTTATTGTGTCATTTAATATTGAATATGGGGCTAATTTCTGGGCCTTGAAGCTAATTCCTTCCATTGCAGCTGTCATGATTCAAGGGTTTTTGTGACCAAAAAGACCTTTGAGGATTCAAATCTGATCTAATCATAGTTTAGCATAGAATAAAACACATAAAAAATGTTTAATTATGCCAGCATGTTGATAAATTCCACTTTTCCTCTGGGGCGTGTTTGAAAAATTCCTCCCGGCCCAAATTGAGTCCAAACTATGCTTACCGTTCAAAATTCCTTACAGGGTTAGATTATGTTAAATGTATTTTTCCCCCTGCTAACTTCCACTGGAATTCCCAGATTTTGAATGAAACCGTGCCAAACAGGACTCATAAGGTCAAACCGCTGACCGAACACTCCCCTCCGAAACCCTTTTTGCACAGCCCAAAGAGGTCCCCACCCCATCCATTTTGAGCTCTCCGTATCAGCTGCGCCAAGCTTTTAATCTGCCTGGTGACATCCCAGTGTTTCCTGCATAGGACGGAGGGAGAGATAAGCAAACTCCTCTGGCCGGTAAATCACTCTGCACTCCCATTTTTGCACTGATATCTCCATTATTCAATTAGGATATGCTCCATTTCGCCATAATTTCTGTAAATTATAAATTTAGGCCTTGTTTTTTTTTTTTAAGGTCTCAGTTATTTATTTATTTATTTTTTGGGATCAAATAAAATAATTTAAAAGTTGTTACATCTTATTAAAAATAGGGAAGGTCAAACTAAGTTTAAGGAATTTTTCTAGTATCTGGTCAGTTTCCATATAATCAAAACCCTACAAAAAATCTGATCACCCATGGTAAATTAATAAGTCTTCTCGTGTTATTTAAAATGCAGAAAATATTAGAGTTGTGTTAAATAGCATTTGTTTCCCTGATTTTGACCAACCCTCATTAATAGTGAAGAAATATTGATAGAAGTTGATGTTTTACTTCTTTTCCCATTTTTCCACACCTGGTTGATTTAGATTTTGATGCAGTTTTTCAACTTCACCGTCCAACTTTTTTCCAAGGGAAAATAAATCAAATGTTTTAGATGCGCCCAACCAGACTAAAGCGAATCTAAAGATAATGGTGATGGCAAGGGACCCTCACAAGAAGATACATCCGAAATGTCTCCCTCCTCCTCTACATAATGCATCTCCTCTTCAGTAGCTTAAATGAAGGGCTAAAATAATTTAACACAGTTGCCCGCAGTCCAAATGTTCTGCATGTTTTGGATTTGTCCCTTCCCCAGTACACCTGATTGTAATGTTGCATTACCTCCCTTTTTGTGCCATTAAGTGCAGCAGGAGCCTGAAACCCCCCATTCATTTAAGTATTGCTGGCCAAAGGTTAAATGGGGCCTTAAGCACAATTTGATGTGGGGTTCCTCTTGTTTGAACCGCACCACCAACGCAAACGATATTTCAGTGATGATTTGGGAACAGGTTTAGTTGGCTCAGTTTAAAAGCAATAAATGATCACTAGTTATTATTCACTGCTACGTATTTATCAACCAATAAAGAATGTATCTTGGACTTTTACGAACTCAACTTTCAAACATGTTTAAATCTTACATTAAAATGTAAAGTTATTTTAAACATTTTAATATATCCATGCAGAAAGATTTAAATCTGATGTAATAACATTCCTATTGCCGATGTACAAATATAAACATGTTTTCTATATGCCGGTGAAAATATTCGAGGCCCCTGACAGTTTAGCTGCCTTAAGCTGCAGCTTAGTTTGCTTTTGCCTTGGGTCGGCTCTGCAGGAATACACCTAAAACCTGCAGGACAACGGGATCCCGGGGATCAAGAAGAGAAATGCCTACCCTTGTAAAAAAACAAACAAAAAAAAAAACACATAATAATTCTCTTTAATTTCTTTAACACAGTGTTTAGACAGTCAGCTTTGTTTACACTAACTGTAGTTTGTCACAACAAATTGAAAAAGTACATTAAAAATAGTAAACTGCCACTTTAGTTTGATTAAAACAAAATGCATTTATATTTCCTATTAATTAACAAAAATGTTTAGGTTCCAAACTCAGATCGTC
This sequence comes from Orestias chungarensis, assembly GCA_032876305.1. NCBI lineage: Eukaryota > Metazoa > Chordata > Actinopteri > Cyprinodontiformes > Cyprinodontidae > Orestias > Orestias chungarensis. Next base: position 2,855,918 of record JAVLVB010000491.1, on the reverse strand, counting down.
ATAGCTGCTGTTTTGTGGTTTTAGGGTTTACGGCTGCAACACGTGGTTCAGATATTTCAAATTCTTCTTCTATACACCACTAAGGTCTGCAGAGGACATTTCATTATATTTAAACCCAATCCACTGACGCTGAGAAAATGGTAATAGGTCTGGATAAGTCTGGATGATCATTCCTGCACTATGTAAGCTTTAAAACATGTCAGGTTCTTTAACGTTACAGTAGTTAACTGGTGAGAAACTCAGTCCACCTACCAATCAATAATAATTAAAAAATTCAATTAAAATCAGTTTTTCTTTTAAATAGCACTGATTCACAACACATGCCATCTAAAGGCACTTTAAAAAATAAGAATTTAAATCCAACCATTCATACATTTCAGCTGATCCTAGTTGTCAAACAATGATTGAGCCAAATCATTACTAAGATTGATTTAAAAGGTTGATTTTAAAGCAACTCCTTACATTGAGCATGCATGTGGCAACAGCGGCTAGGAAAAATTCCCTATAATAGGAAAAAAAGTGTTATCTTCCATGACCAACAGGTGGTTTAGAAAAGACAAAATACACAGTAGAAAGCAGAAAGAGAAACTGATATAGGTGTAATTTCTGTGTTAAAAGTAAAAGTTAATAGCAGGAGATGGAAAACATTGAGTTGCTGGCACAATTATCTCAGCCGATGCCTTGCTCCAGAATGGTGTCTCTGCTAACACAAAGCTAGAGCAGGTGTAGCTTCTATGATGAGAACAATACTGAGAAAAAAAATTGAAATAGTTGCAACTAATGCAAATTGGAGAGAAAAACAAAGTAGCAGACTGAGGAAAGGGGATTGTCTTCTAGCAGTCTAAGCACATATCATGTTAACTATAGAGATAGCTCAGGAAAAGCTAACATTTAGATTGAGGTATGAGATAGGTGGAAAAAAGGAAAAGCATCTTTTTGAACTGAACCGCGCCTTAAAACCATTACTAATAATCAGATTGTTCTTAACTTTTCTGGCACCGTTGTTATTTCATTAATGACCACAAGTATCTCCGACATAGCAATTCATGTAAGATTTTTGCAATTTGATACCTTTAGCCAAAAAAAAAGAGAAACAAAAAACACTTTATGAAAGGTTAGCTAGTGCAAAAATTCCTCTATTAGCACTTTAGACAATGCAGAATTACAGTATACACTGAAATTATCCCACTAATAGAAAACTAACTTTTTGTAAAATGTATTTAATTCCTTGAAATTCTTATTACACTTGTTATGATTCAGTGTGCAGATTGGACCCAAATGCAGACAGATGGAGTCTGTGAGTAGATGGTGAGAATTTATTGAAAAATATAAATAAAAAACAGAATTCATAAGGGAGCAAACTGGGACTTGAGTACACAAACAAAACAGGGGAATCCAACAAGGAGTGAATGAAGCAAAGGTTATTAAACTGATGAGCTTGATTACTGACATGAACCATGTGACTGATTGCTAACAGGGTGCAGCTGAGAGAAGGAGCCAAGTAGGCAAGGTAGTCAAGGAAGGAAAGACAGGACATAAATCTGAAGAAATAAAGAACTAAACAAGAGGGAAACATACAAGAAACATGAATTGAAATAACTCAAATGAAACTGAATTACAGTCAAACAGAAGTTAGGCTGATAAATCAAAAACTAAAACTGATCACAGGAAAAAGCACACACAAAAAAAGATTAAAACAAGCACATTTTCAAGCATCGCAACAGTCGAGAAGTAGAAGATGAAGTACACCTTAAGCTGAGTGAAGTTGCCTTTCCACTGCAGGACCAACACAGAGACACCACAGACAAACAGAAACTAACACCTGCAGTCAGTTTAGCGCCGCTAAATACCCAACATACACATTTTTGGCGTTTAAAAGAGAAATGCATGCTAGAAGGGAACTTGTAGGCTCGTTAAAGGTTCAAATGAGATACACACCGGATGCTTCTTCCTCAGGTAGCTTTAGTCAATTTATACGCTTAAATTAGAGTTGATCATATTAGATATTTTACTAGAGCATGAAATGCAATTGAATATTTACAGAGAACCTTCCCCTAGTCACCTGCTTACATTTCTAAAACAATCTAAAATCATGGAAGACAGTAAACACTTTGAAGCTAATCTTTTATTTTCTGTATTTGCATAATAAATAACAACAAATAAAAACTTTTCTAGTGTAAAATCATAACATAACAGCAGATATTTACAACAAACTAGACAAATGTATGCCCAACTACTGAGCAGACCGCATAAAACATAGGTCGCCAGTGTCTCCTCAGTGTGCAGTGACTATCAGCAGCCGATCCTCTCAACAGAAACATTAACATCCAGAGAATGTGGACTATAATTCTCCGGGGGACGGTGGCGGGCAGGGTCCTCCTCATCAAATAGCTCACTACCATCCCACTGTTAGCCCACAAAGGCCCATGGCTGAGAGCCAAACCTCTGACAGGACAAGCTGACTACACGCGACCCAGATAGCAGCCCTGGGCGCGGAGTGATTTATCCGTCATCAGACAACCTTCCTCTGATTAAGGGTCGGTCAGAGCGACAGGCCTGAGTGGGGAGGTCGAGACAAGCAGCCTCCGTGTGTGAGACACTGGCACCCTGACCACTCGGCTCTCAGATGAAGTTTTCCAGGCGCTGCTGAGCAGAACATTTACTATTCTCTGCGCCCACAGTGATCATACACACTACTACCAGCACACAGGGACAACCTTTTAGTCCCTTTTTTTTTTTGCAGTCCCTTCTTAGTTTATATATGTTGGCTGACTTACACATACTTAAATACACACACAGCATAGCCAAGATAAAGACTTATTAAGCCGGCCTTGACTTTCCCTGAACCTGACAACAAAAGGATGTGGTAGATCTGAGTCGCCCACTGTTTGAAATGTCTCTGAGGCCTCTTAAAGATCAGCATTCTTAATGTTCAGGGTTCAAAAACAGGTTACTGCGTCCATCCATTTTTCATGAAAACGATGTCTATTGTAATCATGAAAGGGAGTGAAAAGTACTCATGGACTCGTGCTTCCTGAGTTTCTCGAATCAATCCTGTCTCTTTTACTTTTCTTTCCTTGTTCATTACACATGTAGATATAAAATGAAATACTATAAAAGTTTAAATAAAAAATCGAACATTCAATGATGCTCTGGGGTTTCTTTTCTTCTTAAAACCTAGATTTAATTTTAGTGGAAATAGTTCAATGAGGAAAAAAAAAACTCAACAGTGTCAAATAAATGAAAAATATCTGCAGTGCAAAATGAAGGGGGCCCCCCTACAAAACTCATTTTATGGGGTTGTTTTAAATGTATTTTTCAAATAAATCTGACCAATCAGTTCTTTTTATTCTTATTAGTCTTGTTTTCCTACAGTTATAAAAATTACACATCATTCCATTTCTCTTTAGAATGGAAAAATACAAGGTATTACTGCATTTAGGTACATTTATTATATGTTACTAAATGGCTCAAGACATATATATATATATATATATATATATATATATATATATATATATATATATATATATATATATATGATGTAGTAAATAGACTTAAAGCAATAACTACAAAGTTAAAGACCTCTAAAACTCTTATGTTTGCATATAGTTGCATCTTAGGGTCACCAACTTTTCAAAACAACCATTTTTTTTAAACTTTCTACACATTTTATATGGATGCCAATGTTTTGGGAGTATGGTAGATTTTTGTACCATAAATGGTTCAAAAAGGTTTCCAAAACGTGCTGAAGGTTGTTTTTTTTGTCTCTTTGGGTGTGACTCAGATTTTCATATAGCGAGTGGGCAGAAAACAGGCGCTGCGAGTAGCTGAAAACGGTTATCAGCACCGATTGAAATCCGAACAATGCTCCATGTAACAATCCTTCGGCTGTCCACATTTTTATGGCCAGCATCTGATTTCTGCAACACTATGGGGAAACAAGACAAAACCAGGAAACAGTGATGTCAAGTGTAAAATTATTCACCATTTCTAGATTATCCATTTCCATCGCCTCCCAGAAGGCCCAACGCTCTTCCAGGGGAATGTGCCATCATTTCTACCCTTTAATCTATCCCAATTCCTTTTTAATTACAAAACAAACAAACACTGCACTACAAACACGGTGGGTCATCAAATTGTCTGCTGTAAAGTATTCACTCTTGCTGAATCCTTTGCACCTTGGAAAAGATAAAAAACAGCATGTGACAATGCAGGACAGAGTGACGAGCCGCTTAAAATACCCTGCTGTGCGTCACAGTGGCAGGTTTTATGTCAGGGATTACTAACACACCTGTAACCGGGGTCCGCGCAGGCTCACATGCTTTCTACTACTTCATGCTGAGTGACCGCAGTCTTCACACTCCGCTCTGTAAAGGTTACAGCTCAGATATTAGGGCTTGGTTTTTTATCATCACAGTTTGATCCTCAGCATAATTTTTGCACACTATTCCCTACATTAAACACTTATCAATGCATTTATCTCTTGTTTAGGATGGATAAGAGGAAAAATATGTGGTTTTTGTTAATATATTTCTGTTCTTGTAAAAAGTTATTTAACTATAAATCACAATAAAATATTACAAAAATTGTAAATTTTCACATTGTCACAAAAATGTCTCCTTGAGGTTCATCAGGAATGCTAGACATTTCACATTTGCTTTCTTGCTCATTTTACAATGAAGGCACACGGTTAATGTATTTGTTTGTAAATCTTAAACATTAATAAAAAGCCTTATCAAAAAAATAAAAGACAATAATTTATTTTGGATGTTGTTGTTTAATATGACATGTTAGGTTATTTATATACAACTGATTCCAAGATTGTTGAATGTTTTGCTCAAAGGTAAAAGTTTTAATTTGATATTACTCGTCCTGTGTAAAGCTGACCCCTGGTGGCCATAGCTGTCATCGCAACTAAAACGCTCCACTTTTATCAACTGTCCATTTGACAAAACATTAAAAATAACAAATTTTTATTGAGATTTGTGTTTATTTATTTATTTATTTTTACAAATAAACTTCCTTTGAATATGAATAAGGTGCCAGTTGTGTGCGACAAAAATGTACAAAGCGGTGGAGACCAGAAGGAGGAAATCACTGTCTGCTGTCTGGAGAACTGGAGGTGAGCAGTTTGTTATTTTAGTAAAGTAAATGTGTTTGATGTTTGTTTGAAGTCCATAATCCAGAGTCTTAGTGGAAATACTCTTCCTGTTAGATGCCCCTTGTAAACCAAAAGTGTTTCTGATAGATGAGAAAATGTTCAGTCTGGAAAAACATTACTCTAAAAATAGCTGATGGGAATTTTGTAAATAGCCACATTGCAATATTTCGGCTCTGTATACTCATTTTAACCCTATAACTATAAATGAAACATTTTAATATAAGCCTTTCTGAACGTATTACTAAACAAAAAATAGACTGTAAGAGTTTATTTTTGTGAATAACCCAATTATGGCAATTTGGTTTAGATTGCTGCTACATTTATTTTTACCAATTAGGTTGTAAGTGCTGGATATTAGATTAATAGAGAGATAAAGACTACCAGATTTGTGGGCAAAATGTGGCAATGAGTCAAGGTTTCGTCTCAATGGTGAAAACAGATTTATGATCAGATGCTGTGATGAACCTCTAAATAGCAAAGAAACAGGTTTTATCAGCGAAAACACGCATGTCAGCTTCTCAACATAGCATGAAGACAATGACACGGCCATTCACATAGAAATACAATGTGACAACAAAAGCTATTGACCCGGGTCATGACATGCTGCCCTCTCCCTGCTTTATATAGACCATATATTTATGTATTTTTATTTTTTTAGGAAGTCCTACCGGTGATTCCCAAAAAGTGTGGGGGGGATGCGGCGTAAATTTCACAGAGCATGACTTCCTCTCGGATAGAGGATGTTCCCAGCCAATCTTTCATGGATACAGCAAACAGGAGTCATCAGAACGAGGAAGTGGAGACAGGTGCTCTGTGGAAGATTCAGGGATCGACAGAAAGAGAAAAATAACAACAGACAATGGTCTACATTTATCTTTGGCTGAACTGCAGCTGAGCTGTTTCGCTGTTACAAGGCCCCAGAGGTACAACGGGCAATCTCGTCCAAGATATTTACTTATATTTCACTTAGTAAACCATTTATTTTGTCCCAAAAACTTTTAGTTTTTGTTTAAGTCATCCAGTTGAGTCAAGTTAGCTGCTTCTTATTACGTTGAAAATAATATATTCTTGTAGAAATATGTTCTATTACTTTCTATTCAACTATAATAGTTGAATAAAATGTTTCACAGTTGTTGAGTGAGATATTACTTCAAGTGCTTCTGTATGCCACAGGAAAAATGATAAACAATAATCATTTCTGTTTTCAGCTTTTTCCAAACCAAGTGCTATTTGTTTCACATCTTTGGGGCGGCGGTTTGTTTAAATAAATTTAGTCTCTTTCAGTATTGTGATTAAAATATTTAGGATAACAGAATGCAGCATTTTGTATTTTATATGGTAACTTTATTGTAAATCAGTTAGTTTTGATATTTTACTAATTAACCACATGGTTGCTGGCCACGAATAAATGTTTGCTAATCTATTTTAAATCTTTGACCTACTATTTTTAGAGTCAGTTTAAAACTTTTAGCCATGTTAATTTGCCAGTTTTAATATTTTACTTAAAACTATTGTCATGAGTGTTTAATATTTTGTAGTTTACATTAAGCTGCTTGTTTTCCTACTTTTGCTTGAACAATTTTTCATTACATTTCTTACCTAAACATAATTTATTTCTACTTGACTTTAACCTGTATTTTCTGAATGTATAGAAATCTGTAAATCCTTGTAGATAGCTGATTATTTGTACTATAATTTAAAGAGAGTTGTTTCCTATAAAATATCTCTATAATGTTTATTTTCTTGTTTTGTTTTACAGTTTGGGCTAACTCAATTATTTAATTCACTAACTTTCTCTGATTCCATTCAATTAGGTAATTTATCTGTTAATTTATTAAAGCACTTTAATATTTTAAATATTTTTTACTGAACCGTTGTCCTTAAGCTTTTAACATACGTTTGAACTTTGATTTTGATTTAGCAAATCTGCCATGTTGCTGCAAACTATATATAGAAAGCTTTAGCTATCCTTTTTATTGTTTTGGTTTAATACTTTTAGCAGCTTGTGTTTCGTTTACTAGTTATATTTAAGATTTAGTATCAGTTGACATCATATACCATTTTCTCTCTTTTCAGTTTTTTTCCTAATAATATTTTTTTCTTAGCCGCATTTTTAACTAGCAGTTGAACAATTTTTGAATTTTTTTTAATCAGTGATAACTAATACTATGTAGAACTAATACCTAACAGTGTCTGTTAGTCAACTGTTTAGAGTTTTGTAGTCACTTCTTCAACAATATTTAAATTCAATCTTAACCTTCTGTGAACAGAAGAATAGTTAAATGTAGTTTTGATATTTTTCGTGTAACCCTAATACGATAATGTTAGTGTCCTTTGTTTTTTTAGTTTATGTTAGTCATCTAAGGTGCTGAGTTAGTCACATAACAATGTTCTTTGCTGCTCAGCATTGCTCACTTTCCTTCCTTGGCTCGTAGGAAGGAGGTCTAAAGGTAACTGTCAATCTTGAAAGACGACATTAGGACCTAAAGAGAGCAAAGTTTAGTTGGAGTCTGCCAACACATTTTAGCCTTCCAAAGAAAAACACGGCAGAGGAAGCTGACTGCTGATGTAGTCATCTTATACTCACAAGCCGCTTGGGATACGAGCTAAAAATGTTCCCGAGTGCCACCAGGGGATTCAGACAAAAGAACAGAGAGTGCTGAGCTGATCAGGAGAGGTCCGGCATTGAATCAGCTCCGTGTGTCAATTCCTGACTGAAACAAATGTACCAGTCATCTTGAACAATGTACTCCGGCACCAAACCAACACCTCGTATTCTGCTTTGGTGCTCGAACCTTCCCTTTTCATCCTGAGGTGCACATTTTCCCCCTACTTTTGCACAAATGTATTTTGACACCCCTTAAACCTTAATTATACACATTTTCCCTTTAAATCTACCCTTTATGCAGTTTGATGTCATACATTAGTGTTTTAAAACTGATTTATTAGCTTTAGAAATTACACACTTCTCAGGAAATCAAAAGGTTGCCAGGTGAGAACATAGGTCTGTCTCAAATAAAATGTAAAAGGGCAAACAGCTGTTACACCTCATGATAATTCTCAACATCAGCTTTTGTAATAAAAAAAAAAATCATTAGTGAAAATTCTGTGTGAGTTTTGACACATCCTCACTTCTCACAAATACACACGAGGCTGTCTGTTCACGTAAACATCTTGCTGGTAACATAATTAAAACTTACCGTAACTGCAATAAAAGCAGGAATGGCAGCATAACCCCCCCCCCCCCCCCCCCCCCCAGAAAAAAACAAACACAAAACTATCTATCAGTGAATCTATATATAGTCGGGGGCACAACTGGACACTGGTGAGCCAGTTGGCGACCATAAAAGCAAGCGATCAGGCCGGAGGGGAACAGCATTTGCCTGGGATTATGAGCAACCAGCCCTTGCTTTAGACCGGTGACACACCCTCTCCTGCAGCTGTCTTGTATATGCTGAATTTGCAATCTACCATCAATGACTTAATCAGTTTTGGTGGTGGCAAAACTCAACTTGACTGTTGTTCTTTCTGGGTTTTGTAGGTTTGGCTTTTGTAGGTTTGGGTGATAAGCGAATGAAAGTTCAATTTGTGTGTGTGTGTGCATTTAATTTCTGGAGGTATGCGTGTCGTGACGCGATGCAAAACTTACCATGTTGCTTCAATTCAATGCTCTAAAGGTGTTCTAAATGTTTAATAACCAAATGTGCTTCTTTTAATGTTTTACAACGGCTTTCATTATGAAGCTGTGTTCTTGTTTACTCTTCTCTTTTAAGATACCTTTTCCAAATGACGACACAAACCAATTACAAATAACCACTGACCCATTAGTTATTCACTTTTAATGGTACTGATGCTGTCACAAGGAACTTATAGGTAACACTAAACCCACCCGGCTAAACTCCCCTGTGTTTGTCCCTCGGTTGGTCAAAGGCAGCTGATCCCGCTGATCTTGTTGGGTTTAAACTGCAGGCCGCACTCCGTTCGAGGAGACGCATCCATGTTTGTCGCCGAGTGTTTGTTAAGGGCAGCTACCTGAGATGCGATTAGGCCAGTTCAATGATTAGGAGCTGCAGTGTTAATGTAGACGCCCCGTGCTCCTGTAATCTCTCTGGTGCACGCCGCTGGCAGCGGGGCCCCAGGACACGCAAAGGCCAGCGGACAGAGTCTAAAAAACAAACACAGGTCTGAGGAAGTAGGAGCATCTTTTAAGCCTTGGTTTCCCCTGAGATGCGTCTGTTTGGCGCAACCAAATTTCCACTTTGCTAGGTTTAAAAGCATCTGGGTTACTTGATGATGAACTGGCAAGTTATATAGACAACTATTTAATCTGGAAACCTTTTCCAGGATGAATTCCAGATTAAAACATTTGAATAATTTGAATAGTCAGTTTATAACAGTGTATCTTTCCTTGCTAATTCGCCCAGATTGGTTTGAGGCATTGGGATAATATCACGGCTGAAGGTGGGGGGTCTGTCCATAGCAGGTGACGCTCCCGACCCCCAACCCCCACCCACCCACTCTGCTTAAACCCTCGGGGGATCGAGGCCTGAGCCTGTCGTTATGCACCCATTAGCTGTAACAACAGGGAGGATAAACCTGCCACTCAGCTGCAGACTGAATTTAAACACATTCACACCAATTACAGCAGATTCTTCCCTCACAGCCAGGGGGGGTGGGGGTCTGGAGTCCGTTTAGGAAAGTAAAAACCCGTCAGGACATCTTTCTTCTAATTTACTCAGGAATTTATTATGTATTAAAAACAAAAGGTCACTGCAGCTTATTTGATAGAGAAACGACAATATGGGCTTTTATTTAACAAAAAAACTAGAATTTTTAAAGATTATGGTCCAAATTGACCCGGGACCTGCTTTGAAAGGCTCAGCGTGAACAAAGCACATAAACATATACACCTCTGGAACATGTTTCCTCTGAAGTGCTAAAAATGGATCGTTGGGTCAGGGTGATTGACCCCTGTGAGAAGAAGCTCTTCCTTTTCAAATAGGGGGGGGGATCTCTATTTATAAAATAGTACCTCTCTTTAGATTATAAATACTCATCCCTCAAGGTTTGGGCCTGATCATGTAAAGACTTTTTTGCCCAATAAGTTTGATTGATGTCAAAGTGGTGTGCCGCCTTTAGCGGGTAAATATATCGCAGCCGTTCAGGAATACCCACAGAAATAAATCCTGATGTCACCGCTTCGTTAATAAGCACAACTGTGGAATAGATGAGGTCAACTTTTTCTCGGTGAAGGTGTGGTCAACTTTGGGGTGTGAGTGTGTTTGTGTGTGTGTGTGTGTGTGTGTGGGGGGGTTGGTTTAATGGCCCCCTCGAGCATTAATCAGAAGAGACTAAATCATTTACAGAGAGGATGTCCGGAGCATAAACCGCGCTCCTCTACTGAGAAAACACGGCGCCATGTGTAACGCGGACGTTGGGATTACCTCCATTCCGCCCAGGCCAGGAAGTCAGGTGGCAGGAACTCCGTCCGCCGCCCGGCTTCCAGGTGAGCAACCGGGATTGGAAAAGTAAAATGAAACAGCTGAATGAGCTGTCAGATGAGAGCGAGGTCAGACATTACAACCCGGCCTGGGTTCTACCGGTACGATAACTTTTAGTGAAACTACAACCCCTAAAAAAACGTGATGCTTTTTGGGGGTTGTAATTTCACTTTAAGAGAGTTTTAGCGAACATGTACACCACGATTTTATGTCTTTTAATTTAAAAAAAAGTATAAAAGTATGTCAACTTAAATAGTGCAGTAAGTATTATGGTATATTTTTTGTTGCAGATCATATAATTGATGAACTTATTGAATTTATTGATGTTTTTATACAAAATGAAACAGCTTTACAACAGGACTGAGTCTTTCTTTTATAGGGCAAGGCCAATCTGAATTATAAATGAACTTTACAGCTTTGGTCTGATCTCTTTTATGCACCAGTTTAACTCGTAAATGCTGCCTCTTAAAGATCATTGGAAAATTTACTTTTTTCAAATATTTAATTTAAGACGTCTAACTTAATGGGCTACATTTGTAATACTGTAGGTTTCAAGTCTTACGTTTGTTGATTCTGATTATAACAGCTTTTTGCCAGTTTCTCAGACAAAAAGAATATTTATTAACAAACAAACACAAAAAAAGTTGGTTTTTCTGGACATTTTTCTGCAACATAATTTTACCTTCCACTAAACTTTCAAGTGATATCGTTGAATCATTTCTTGTCAAGACCAATTAAAAAAAGGATTCATAATTTAGAATTATAAATTAGATCTGATGAATAAATGTGGGGTAGCCTGTTTGTCTCCTTTTGTTATTAAGGAAGCCTAGATTACGTTTTTTTGGGTCTAGTGTAGATTTTGGAAGAGGTAAATTTTTAAGCAGGTATTGATTCTTTTGGACCCAAATGATTTACATGGTTTTCTTAAAAAATCTACTTTTAAAGTGTCCTTTATTCAACCTGGACTAGCTCTAGGAAAGGGAAAAGGTGGGGGGAAGTTTTAGCTAACTGTCTGGCAGTTCGTAGGAACAGTACGGGAAACCATGGGAGTATTTATTAAAAATTTTCCGACTTTTAAGGCCTTAGTATCCTTTCATACTCTTTAATTTTCCACTGGTATTTCTGTAAAGGATGCAAATTTATTGGTTAAGTTAAAGTTCTTCCACTTTTCCTCAGGCGAGACAGGTTGGAAGTATTTTTAAACAATGAATTCAGACAATGCTAAGTATTTTTGTAGCCATTTATTTCCTATAAGTGCAAAAGTATTAAAAAAAACAACTCAGTATATACATACATTTTAAACTAGTAACTGTACAATATTTATAAAGAACATATCCCTGCAGGAGAAGAAGGGAGAAGTTAAAACCAGTGTGACGATTAAAATAGTTCAGGGCTCTTTTAACAGTTTTTTTGTTGTTGTTTGTTTTTACAAAGATACAGTACAAAATCTAAGGAGCTTCATTGTGCCAAGAGTGAAAAAAATAAAAATATAAAAATTATTTCTGTTTAATTTTAGCTTCAGAGATCCGAGATCAGATCATGCGTCCTTTGCAGCGAGACAGGAGGTTAGGAGCCGTTGTAGCTGCAGTAGTAGACGGCTGTGCTGGCGTCTGACAGCACCGATGAAATCAGGCTCTCGGGTCCCTGCATGACGGCCTCGTGCGCCTCGTACGGCAGGCCCGTCATCTCCGGGCGGCCCGACGAAGAGGAGCTCAGATACTGCTCGAACTCGCTGCGGTCCACCTCGGCCAGCAGGTCCGAGTGGTGCATCTGCTCCATGCTGTCCGCCGAGTGAGAGTGGGAGTCGGGGGGAGGGGAGAGCTGTCCCACTCCGCCCGGGTGGCGTTTGGGGTGGCCGGGGCTACAGTGCTGGGTGTAGTACATTGCCAAAGTGTTGGGGCAGCTCATGTAGGAGGGAGGGGGCGGCTCCAGAGCGGAGCCCGGGTGGCGGTGCATGATGCCAGGGCGGCTGTGGTGGCCGGAGAGCGGTTCATGAGGTTGATAGTCTGCCACCTGAGAATGGTAAGGGTATGCTGGCATCATGTGACAGTCCTCCTGTGAATGCTGGGGGAAGAACATGGAGTCTGACTCTACAGCGTCCAGGGGAGAGGTGTCTGGCGTGGGGAGGCTGTAGGGTTCATAAGAGGGGCCCCCGAGCAACTGAGCGTCCCTATAGTGGCTCAGTGGCTGCGGGGGGACCTGGAAGCCAGACTCGTGATAGCCCAGACCCAGGCTGTCCATGCATACCCTGCCGTCCCCGGGCATGGACTGGGCCTGATGCTCGGACGCGCCGTGGACCAGAAATCCAGAGTCCAGCCTCTTGATCCTCTTCACCTGCTTCCGCCGCCGGGGCCGGTACTTGTAGTTCGGGTGGTCCTGCATGTGCTGGACCCGCAGTCTCTCGGCCTCCTCCACGAACGGCTGCTTCTCGGTGACGGGAAGGGCTTTCCAGGATTTCCCTGCAGGTCAAGAGGAGCGGATCAGTGATACGTCAGCAGAAAGCGTGCACGGCTCCGGTGATGCGCATAAAAATAGCCCGTTGCCATTTTAGGGGAATAGGGACAGGATTTTTGGAGGTTATACCTGCGGCTCAACTGGCAGAAGATGTTTAGAAACACGACAAATCAAACATCTAGATGGGGAATCAAAAACGTGCCTCCATGTTTCATACTATTGTTTAGTAATACTCATTCCTGATCGGAGAGTACAGGCTTAGAAAAAAAAAAAAAAAACATAAACGATGCATCATGTATTTTATTTGTACATTTATTCGTACTTTTAGCCTTTTTTATGTTCACCAGACCTGCTTTAATGGTAGTAACTAATAATTTTCTTAGTAATACATTATTATACTACAGTAAATGTATTAGAGAGTTTTATCAAATAAGATATCTGTTAATAGAAAAAATAAAATCACGTTGGGACCTGATTTATATTTAGATCTTGAGCTCCAGATTTGTTGATTTGAATTGATTCACAGTTGTACTGTGATATATGACAACAACAACATAAATACATTAAATTCTGTTTGATGTTTGATTTGTTTTGTGCTAGTTTTAAGTGACTTGGTCCAACCCTTAGAAAGACTCTTAAAGCCCCTGCAACTAGAAATTAAAGTAGTTTTGGAATGTCTAAATAAACTAATTCATAATATCGAATATACATAATAAAAAACTTGTTGTAAGAAGTTAAAAACAAACAAACAAACAAACAATGAAATCCAAACAATACGTCAGCAACAGATGAACAACATAAAGCGGCTCACCCAACATTTTGCTGAGCTCCGCGTTGTGCAGGTCCGGGTTCTGCTGCGCCAGCCTCTTGCGCTCATCCTTCGCCCAGACCATGAAGGCGTTCATGGGCCGCCGGATCCTCGGCTCGCTCTTGGCACGCCCCTGGCCGCCGGGAGCGCACGGCTCGCTTTTGACCTTGCCGTCCCCGACGGGGCTGAGCGGCTCGGGCCACTGGCAGCGTCCCACTCCAGGCATCATGACTGACATCGCGCACCTTGCCTGGGTCTGATCGTCGCTGGCGTAACCCGCATCGGGACTGCTCATCTCTGTCCCAAAACTCTGGTGCTCTGGAAAGGCGGTGCGGGCCTGGAGACGCGCGCGGGATGGGGGGCAGGAGGGGACAATTTAAAATAAAAAATAAGACACCGAAAATGTGTGACTCTTTCTAGGGTTTAAAGTTGGATAGGTTAGGAGAAAGTCCCACACAGACGCAGCAAAGAGTGATAACCTGGAGAGAAGTCAGCGGTGAGCGCCAACGCTGGTGCGCTATAAGCGCGCAGGGAGCCAATCCGCGTGCAGAGGGAGTGCCCACTACTACAAAGGTGTAAAAAAAAAAAAAAACTGTTCACATCAGCCCGCCTCCCGACACTGCTCTTGGTTTCAAATGTATATTCACCAGAGCAATTGGCTCAATAAAAAATTTAACACAGATTTATCACGTTTCTCACCAAAATGTCACTATGGATGATACCCCCATCTCCCCACACACACACACACTTTCATTTTATGCATGCATTTACAGACCTAATCTGTGTATTGGCCTGCTAAACACATTAGAAGCTTGAATTAATTGAGCCAAATCAAGATAAGAGGGCTTTGTTGCTGCTTAACCCTTCCAAATGTAAAACTTTAAAATTGACTAAGCTCATATTGACATTTGCAGCAGTTGTATATATTATATGCATATTTAGGACACTACAAAACCATGTTTTTGACATATGAAATAATGATACGACACGTTCCGCTTTGACTTACACAATCATGGGGAGGGGTGACGAAGTTGCCCTTAAAAGCCTCCACGAAGGATCCGCGAAGGTCTTTTATGCCATATCCAAGGACGTCCAAGAAGATTTGGTGAAATGAAAAACAAAAGTGGCATTATGAAAATGACTTTCACCTACGTATATGTATTATAGTTATATTTTGCTAAGATAATACTTGCTCCTCATTTTTTTCATATCCATAGACTTTTTCTTTTTTCGCCTACCAGGCCAAAACAAATACATTGTATGTCCAACAATATACTTGTCAATAAAGTTGAGTTTTGAACTGAATCACTGAATTAGTGGATTTTTCTATGGTCTGTGAGTATGTCTTACACATATTTGTCAAATGCTTTGTTAAAAAAGCACAACTTAAAACTTCTGAAAGAGGATTTTAGATTAAATTATTACAAAATAAATAAAAACACACAAATTATCCTCTCTCTGCGTGATGCCACCTGTTGTGTGAAATCAAACCTTTTATACAAAAAAAACAACAACTAAATCTGTATAAAAGTCATCATTGCATGCTTGCCTGGTGCAAAACTATGTCTAGGAGGAAGGGTTTAATCCTATAATTTGGCTGACAGTCTGGTATATTTATTCGAATAATAGATCATATAATTTTGTTAAACATTTAGAACATGCAATATTATGTTTTTTGATTCACTGTCTTGCCTCTTCACGCATTATGCACATCTGCATGAGTAGTTTTAGGGAAGCTTAGGATCATTTTCCTGAGTTTCCAGCTTCCCTAAAATAGGCCTAATAAGATACATGGTTAAAATTACAGAGAGAAGTGAAAAACTTAACATACATGGTTAAAATTACAGAGAGAAGTGAAAAACTTAACATGCAACATGTAACCTTTTCCCAGGTCATAGTTTGATTAGGCTATTTCAATAAATTTCATTTTTATTCTGCATTAGCCAGTAACGTGTTGACCAGTGTTCCATGTTCTCTCCATTCGAAGGCGTTGACTCTCACAGTGGCTTGTTGGAGTCCCAAAGCCATAGAAATTAATTTGCCGGCCTTTGTTGCTAATATTTAAAATCAAATCATGTTTTCTTTATGAGATCTTTTGGCCTAATTTGCGTTATAAGCCAGTTTCCACTTAGGCACCTCCTTGATCATTCAGCTCTGACGGGATTCAGCCTGCACATGTTACATTTTGTTCTTACTCAGATTTTCTTTGTCAGGTTTTAGTGGATTAGTATTTTAAATTTGGCTTAAGAATAAATATTAAATTAACACATCTACAATGGAATATGTATGCTTTTAATCAAAGCATTACTTAATTATGTGATATTTTATAAGCAGTTGGTTTTAACGGTGAGAGCTCGGGATGCTGGTGCACCTGAAACGTCTAGACGTGCAGCTATTTATGCTGCTGAGAATGAAGCGCCGGTTTTGAGGGCAACCATCCAAACGTCACCTTATCAGAGGCCGCAGACCCCGGCATGTCGGCTTCATCGTTTCTCGGACCGTTCCCATCTTGTTGTGGTTTGCGGTTGTGTCAAAAGCAGCTGACAGAAATATGAGAGATGCTTATGCAACCTTTGACAACAGCAGGGACTGTTCCCTCCAGAGGTTAGTGGGAGGGTGTTTTTATCCAAGCAAGGTCCCGATAGCCATTGCATGGGACAGGATCTTGACCATAACGTTGTCATCATCTATTTTATCACTCGTGACCTGATATGAGTCCCCCCCCTTTGCCTAAACGAGAGAAGAGAAAGAGGGACCCCTTTGTGTGCGTCTCTGCGTGTGTTGACATTGGCGAGGGCGTGAGTACACCCCGGCTGCCTCTTGCTCTGTGTGGGAGTGAAAAGTCCTGACGTTTGATGGAAGAAGTCATAAAGTCTGGAGTCCAAGCCGCACTTCCTCTGCAAGGTGAGGTTGAGAGTCGACCAGAACACTAGGGAGGAGTTGGCGAGAAGGGGGATGAGGAGAGGGCGACACGCTCCTCTTCCCTCCATCCCCCCACCCCCTTCTCCTCCAACCTGTACCTCCACCAAGTCCCCCACCCCGTGCCTGGGGAGTCTGGGGCTGGGTGGGGGCCAGGGCTCCCGACGCCAGCCTCTGGACTCTGCGCTGAGGGAGAGGTCACTTGGCTTGCTTACACAATGGCATTATCTCAGTTCCAGCCTCGGCTACTGCAGCGGTGAGCACTTCCTGTCACTCTGCAAGCACTTCCTGTCCTTGGCTCGGCAGCACAAATTGTCCGCCTTCCAAGTGAGTTCCAAAACACAAGCTGAGCGGCTGGTCGCCAGCTCTGCTGTATGAAAGTCTGTGGGTGGCTTTCTTGGGAATTGCTGGCTCCTTTGTGCTGAGCTGCAGAGGAGGACCAGTGTTGGTTTAAATCGTAGGAACGGAAGGTGTATATGTGTTAGCACTCAGTGTTGATCCCCTGAGCTGCTCGAGCTGCACAAAGACACATAGTTCAGACAGGGCTCAGCTAATTAGCACAAAATACAGCCGGTCTTTTATTCATCCAATAGGTCATGATACACTCTAAAAGTACTCAGAGCCTTTACATAGTTATTTCCTTTTAAAAATGCAAACTAAGATTTTTTTGTGGCTATAGCAAAAAAAGGCCACATGCACAAAGCAGTCTTATTTTTTTCCAACCCCCCAGAAAATCGGATTTGTGTTACTTTTCTTTGTTGTGCTAAAACTGATTCCTATCCAGTAAGTTTTTAAAGTATCCACAGGCACAATTGTACACGTTTGATTTGACTTTTCTGCGTCCTCGTTTTCACTTTTGTAGTTCACAGTACTGTGGCTCCAAATTACTCAACATGTTACTCTCCCTCTTGTAACCATCTTTTCACAGTACATATGCAGCATTCCTGCAGAAGCGACAATTATGTCAAGGATATTAAAAAAAAGCAGTCTTAACGGTTTTACCACAGCACAATTTCAGTCAAGTACTGTGATGTGGAAGGAACATTTCTTTAATAAAACGATCTACAATCTGTTTATTAATATTTGTTAAGTGTTTTGATGAATTATAAAGATAATCATCTATATGCAAAAATCCTAATCAATGTTTTAATTTATTGTAAAGTTGAATTTATTGATGTAATTTAGTAACGTTTTTTCTTACTAGATGTAGAAAAAAGGAAATTGAAGGACTGAATTGACTGTCAGAGTGGATACAAAATAACCTTAATGACAGACAAGCCATTCAATGTTCCAAAGATTTGGACACAAAAGAGTGAAAATTTCTTAAGTTGGTGAACAAGAGCACCCAAAGTGATTTCTGAGAAAGTCAAAAACATCAGATTAGGCTTGGAAATACTGTTACAAACTAAAAGGTCACGTTTGATTGTGGTTCTCTTTCTTTTCATCCCTCAAAACAAAGACAACTCTTTTTAAGACCATTAATCCATAAGTAACATTTCTTTAAATCAGCACAAATCTTTAACGCTTTATTTCATTCAATTTCTTTTAGATAAATATCCGTATTGCCAACTTCCAACTAAAGTTATTTTAAAGTACTGTTTGTCAAGCATTGTGCTCATTTACCATTTCATACTTATATATTTTTTGTTTTCCAATTTAATTAATTAACAACAATAAAAACATGCCTCTGGACTTTTTGTGCCTGCCTTCGGATCATTGGAGGTTGCAGAAGGCAATGAGCAGAATTTTGATTCGTGGGCCCACTTCTAATTTAGAAAATAAAACATGTCAATCTTATAAACACACAAAGTCCTTATTTGGCGGATTATGGGGATCATGATTTGCCGTCGATGAACAAAACAAAATTCTGTATCACAGAAATATGTAATATATATACAGGAGTAAGATAAGATTACTGACTTGACTGTTATCCAGGACTCTGAAGCTGACGCTTGTTTTATGCTAAATTCCCCATTCAGCCATCTGCAAATTCCTAAATAGATACTTCTATTTAAGTTGGTTTTACCGTAGCATTGATTAGATGGAATAGACACTCGGTTTTTAAGAAACAGGAATCTGTAAATTATGGAAGTGATTAATTACCCCTGGTTTCCATGAATAATAGAAATAAAGTTTATGCTGGTGGTACAAAATAAGCTCTGACCTTTTTGGAAACAGACCTCCGGTCTTTGCGTCATCTGACAGAGCAAACAAAGGTTACTTTGGGTTTGTGAACACCGAAAGGTGGGAGTGAGTTTATCATGATTGTTCCACTGCATCCTGCAAATACCTGATGTAATGGGGGATCTGTTACGTTCAGAGGCCGGTCGTGATCAATGTGTTAGCCTCGCACTCCTGTGTCAGATCCCGAGTTGTTGTTGGAAAATGCAGTATCCTTCAAAAAAGAACAACTTATAGAGTATGTTAGAATACTTGTAATTTAACACAGTACATTACAGAATGACACAGGAGCTTTTAATACATCTACAGAGGCATTTAGGAGGAGTTCAAATATATTGACTACTTTCAGTTTGATAAGTATTGTATATTAAGTCTCCTTTCACCTCCAAAATAAAGGATGTCTTTTGCAAGTAATGTCAAATTGTGCTTATAGGTTTGAAAAATATTAATGGTCCAAATTGTGGTATTTTAAGGATCTACAAGACGTTTAATAGAAAACTGTGTTTTGTTTCTGTTATGCATACAAACAAACAAACAAACAAAAAACCCAGAGAGTTTGTGATAACAAAACTGTAATCTTTCTTACCTATGGGAACATGTCTTGAAAGTCTTCTGGATGCTTTTAATTTAAAGTTTTTTGGGCTAAATTCACTTCAAATTGTAAGTCATTCGTCCTAAATAATGTTTTTGCAGTAATTTGAGAAGCTATGGTGTCAAAGTGTCAAACGAGATAAGCTAGCTTCACTATTCCTAGGTAAGCTACAAATTTAGGCTGCATTTTTTAAATTGGGAAAAGATTGTAAAACACAGAATACTTATAGGTATTTTGTATTGGTCGGGGACAAAATGTTAGTTTGTAAATCATTTAATTTTTTGAAGGAATTTGTTGGGGGTTTGATCTTCTGTGGGTCGAAACTAAAACTGCTTTGATCTGGATGTTTAAACAGCCTACAGAGGCTTCTTCGAATAAAATTTAGGATTGTAAAGATCTTATGTGAGGATTGTTTTGGGGAGTTTGCTACTAAATTGTTCCACCCTGTTTCTGTTTTACCTTTCCTGCCTGCACCCTGTTCAACAATCAAGCTCCCTACCATTTACAGTAAACTCCAATCCTTCAGTCGTTCAGAGCTGGATTCTTCTATTGCTCTGCTTGTTTGTTGTCACTTTTCTGGTCTTCTTACTCTGCATCAGTTGTTTCCTGACTATTTGTGAATTTGTCACCAGTTTATAAAGTATCTTCATTATATCTGTTTTATTATTTACCAACCTTTACTTTGCTTGCATGTTGGTTCTCCTGCATCATAAATCACACATTATCACAGCTTTGCTCTGTTTGTGCAATCAAATTGATATCTCTGAACTATGAGTAAAAGTCTGTGCTGAATTATTCCACAATGATTTCACTAAAATTATTATTTTTATTTATTTATGTACAGTATTTATGGATATTTATTTGCTGTATATAGAACAAGAAACCAAAATCAGAAGCCAAGATTGCTAATTCTTATGTTTTTTTTAAAGCAATTCTCTCCTCTTTAGCAGAAGAGGCCATTGTATTTGTTTTTAAAGCATCTAGGGAATACTACTTACTTTAACATAATCTTGATTTTAAAATACTGTTCACAAATAGGAAATTATATAGGGAACATTATAAATAATGGCAAAATATTTCACTTGATTTTCGCCATGTGAGAGAAAACGCCAAAAAAAGAAAGAAGGGAAAAAACCCACTTTAAATTAGTAGATCAAAAATTGTACAATGTTGGACTTCTACCAACATCACTGATTTTTAGCTGCAGTTCTTCAGATTGTCTGATAAGCCTCTGACTTCCTCCAACAACTGCTCTGGAGATGTTTTCAGGATGGGGGGATGGTGCCTTACTGCTCCCCATTGAAGAGATTGAGCAGGTGGAAGAAGAAAGCAGATGTTGTCAGATTCGGATTCTGGAAATAGAAATGACACGTTTTCATTAAGTTTGACACTAATAAAGTCACCCAGGGTAATTTTTTTCCCCTCCGTCTTTGTTGCATTTCTCTGTCGGCTGTCAGTCAAAGTCTAAAAGAGCTGAAACTTTAATGCTTCCATGAGAGGTGGAATTTCCATCTTAATGATGCTTAGCTGGTGTTTGATCTTAAGTAACCTGAAAATCACCCCGTTTGAGAAATTGCAGATATGAGATCCTCCACCGCCTGAAGTGGTTAAATAAAGCATTACTGCAGGATATGAGAGTCTGGTTATGGGCTATGTTTTTTCCAGAGGTCAGATTTGTAAGATTTCAAATAATCGCAACTCACAATTGAAAGACGTAAGGTTAAAATAAAAAAAAAGCTGACACATTGTGTGAAACTTTGCGTCCTGCTTGCATGCACACACAGATGTTTTTATGTGTTACTGCTAGTATAGTATTCCCCCTCCCTCAGGGGATTTCTGGGAAAGTTTTTTGACCCAAGAGCACGAGCACACACACACACACACACACACACACACACACACACACACACACACACACACACACACACACACACACACACACACACACACACACACACTAACCTTGCAGAAAGGGTAGCACTGGGATGTTGTCTGCCATGAACAAGTGGGGACACAAAGGATGTGGTCGCCACTCTTGTCTCATTGTTCTGGAGGCGTTAATCTGTCAGGGATCTGCTGGGAATCAGGTGGGAATCTACTCAGCCCTTGTTGTGTTTATTAAACGAGCCATTCCTCTTTTAACAGAAAATAAAGGACCTTTCGATATGTTCAACTACTCGCCCTTCTGCAGCCACCATCCTGCCCCCCCAACCTCCTGAAGATGCTCTGATGATAAAACTACTTCTTGTTTAATTCTTCTGCACAGTTTGGAGATGAGCACATCCGCCCTGTCT
Source organism: Orestias chungarensis (assembly GCA_032876305.1). Classification (NCBI taxonomy): domain Eukaryota; kingdom Metazoa; phylum Chordata; class Actinopteri; order Cyprinodontiformes; family Cyprinodontidae; genus Orestias; species Orestias chungarensis. The sequence goes on along the minus strand of JAVLVB010000491.1, from coordinate 2,834,005 downwards.
TCTTGTCTCTCCGTATGTTATACAAAACCTCGAGCTGGGGTCCAAGACAAATCTTAAATATTCCTTTAGTCGTGCTAACACGAGGATGTTTAGAAACCATTCCCCACAAGCTGTGGCAACCTCTGGGTTTGAGCATTGCCAGGGGTCAGCCAACAATACAGCGGAAGCAACAAGTAAAATAATCAAAGTCCCTTTCCTGAGTATATCCATAGAGCTGCAGTTTCTGCTCATATGTGGAAAAAAGGGAAGACAAAATATACATTTAAAATTACAATTGTTCTTTGCAAAGCTTAAATTAAGTGGCAGAATTTGATAAAATGCCAGACTGACAAATATTTTTTTAGTTTAGATAGAATATGATGATACATTTAAAGAATGTGTGAAAGCTATGTGTGAAAATAATTTAATGTTTTTTTTTTTTTTTACTTCATAAAGATTCATTTATAATATTCATAATAAAACGAAAAACAGCTTCCATACAAATCCCAAAAAAATCATTCAACATATCAGGAAAATGAACTAATGACACTTTCCTGATTCAAAGACATATTTGCAACAAAACACAGTGTGGAAATGTCATTATGCTAGTCTGTGGTTCTGTGAGATTAAATGGTTTTACTGTGAAAAACATGTAAATACAGAAACATTTTCTGAAGATCCGAAACTCAGTCACTCCAGATCTATCAGGAGGAAACTTGATCATTGCCTTCTTCTAAAAAGAAAACCAAACTGACCAAACAATATAGTTTACTGAGGAAATATACAGTTTTGAAACTGGAAAGTAGAAAGTATCTTCAAAAATGATCCTAATCTGACATTGACCCAACATCATTTAGTTTTTTAATCCTAATTCTTCACCTACAGAAAAAAAAACAGGATTTATTGTCAGACAGATAGGAAACAATTTCTCTTCTTTCTTTATTTACATTGTTCATGAATATCTGGTTTCAGCTGTAAACTATACAAAAATAACTGAAAACACACCGTTATGTTAAATCTATTTTATCATAGATAGATTATTATTATTATTTGATACTTGTTTATTTTCTCTGCATATATAAGAAGGTTTTTCTTCTGGCCTAAAGTTTGTCCGGTTTCTTCACAAAAATACATTATTTTATTTCCATCCCACAGAAATAAAACTGATTGAGTGACTGATGAGTAACCACTAATAAATTGGGAGACGGTGAAACACTAGTTAGGCAGGTCAGCCACAGGGGGAGCACAGATTCTTTTAATCCCTTGAACTCGCCCGACTGTGACCCTCCCAGCCCACCGAAGGATGATTGTCCTGACGGGGGTTAATTGAAGCCCTTGTTTATCATTTTTATGACTTTATCCAAGAAGACAGAGGCGGGTTAGACTTCCTCTTCTCCAGGTTTTGTGCCAGACGAGTGGCATTATTGGGGTCAAGCTCAGCCCCTGTTTTTAACTGCATTGTTTCCAGCGGTGCTATAAGCATTCCCAAACTGATAAGGCCGTCTATTTTGAGTCTTTCTTTCTTCTTTTTTCACTTTGTATATAAATGTAAGCTCAGAATAACCACTGTGGTTATTAAAAAAACTGAGCTACATGACATAATTCAAAATTTTATTTTATTTTTTCAACAATAAAAATAGTTAAAACCTCAATCAACTTACACAGTTCCTGGACTTTTTTTTTCATGATCTGCTGTAAAACTAAGATAAAGCATGCACAAGCTGGATTATTAGTTTCCTGACCACCAGCAATCACATCAGAGTGCGACCTGCTCTTGCCCTCTGAGTCTAAAAAACCTCTAAAAGAAGTAATTTAATTCCTTAAATTAATGCTTTAGCAACACAATGTCACAATTTAGAGGCACTTTGCTTTAATTCATGTAGCAGTTTCAAGAAATTTAAATAATCTGAATATAACATTCAAATGAAAATAAAACACAATGAAACCGCAGTTAAACATGTTGCTTGTACTCTTTTTTCCTTCCACTTAACTTTCCATTAACATGCTAAAATGTTTATTTATTTGTTTTTTACTGACTGGACTACATCCTACTGAGCATTTCAAAAGCTTAACACTGCAAAAGCATTGTCCCAGTCACACTTACAAATACTGATACATATTTTTAAGCTGACAATTTGGGATTAAAATGCCTTGTGCAGAGGGACATTAGCATGTTATGGGAAAAGCTGGAATAGATTTCACAATCCGACAAAGGCAATAAAACTACTCTTCAATGATATCCTAATTTTTTAAAGCAATACTAAGTAGCTTTTCAACTTTCGTAAAATATTTTCATTAGTTTCGTGATTATAGAACAACTCACAGCCCAAGGGGGTCCGTATCCCTTTAACCGTGTACTAAGGAACTTTGAGGAGGGTGGCAGGAACCCTGCCACACAAAACAACTACAAACGTGCCCACTGCTTTACGGCATACGTTACTTCCCCCAGTTACTTATTTTCAACATGACATTTTTTCACCACAATGAAATTCATCACCTCATCGCTATTCATCCTTCACACAGACACTGGAAACAGAAATGTACTTCAATCCAAGTGCAGGCGAACGGGAGATCAGTTTACCCCCTATGCGCTGGTCATCATGGGAAATGCAGTCTTCCTTCAGGCAAAACATTACCGGTTTTGTCCGCTGGCCGCCAAAATCGACCAAAAACTTAAACTTCTTTAGTGTTGCTTTAAGAGATGCCTTCATATGTTTAAAATAAGCATTTTTGTCAACATTTTATTTGAGATTCGTGTTCTCTCTTGGAGCCTCCTGTCAAACATAAATGGCCCTTAGCAACTGCTCTGTTCTCTGGTTGACCTTAGCTAAACAAGCTAGACTGTTGTAATCCAGCATAAAAAAAAAAAAGAAAACATAGTGGAAGAAAAAAACAGCACTTTTTAAAAACATATTTGCTGCAATATGCTTTGCAGAAAATACACAAAAAATATATTACACAGATTGATGCTGTTGTTCATAGTATTAACTCCTCATTGCATACAACATTAGACAACGTAGCCCCCATAAAAAGTGATTACTCATAGGAGGTTGGCCCCTGGTTTAATTCAGAACTTCGTACCTTGAAGGGAAACACCAGGAAATTGGAGAAGAAATAGCTGTCGCTTTTGGAGGAGTCCTATTTATCCTGGAAAAACAGTGTGCTTCTGTATAAAAGGACCCTGCGCCAAGCTAGATCTGCATATTTTACTTTACTAATAGAGGATAATAAGAACAATCCTAGGTTTCTTTTTAATACAGTTGCTAAACTTACAAGAAATGAAAACTATTATATCATCCATTCCTCCAACTCTTAGCTGTAATGACTTTGTAGAATTCTTTATTGATAAAATTGAATCTATTAAAACTAAAATTGATGGCATCCTACCAAACATAACTACTACCTCAGTAAGCAATGAGATACTGAATGTGGCTCTGGAGCCTGATCTCTGTTTTAAGTGTTTTGTTCCAGTTGAGCCTTCTGAGCTTTCAAAAATATTTTCTTCATCTAAGCCTTCAACTTGTATGTTGGATCCAATACCGACAAAATTGTTTAAAGAAGTATTTCCTATTATTGTTACCCCCATTTTTGAAATGATTAATTTGTCATTAGTGAATGGTTATGTACCATAGAACCCAGCCTTGTAGTTGGCATCAACTACATGCCGGTCCCAAGCCCGGATAAATGGGGAGGGGTGAGGCAAGCAATGGCAAACTACCTCACTATTCTGCAGAAATACCTTATGGATCAGTACAATCAAAGAAGTTCAGATATGGTGCTGGAAAGTGAGACCCCTGGGCTGGAAAGAACCTATCATATTACCAGGGATGAACGTGGACGTTTTTCAAGTAGTGAGGGCATTTATGATGTGGACGGGACCAAACCATCAGGACTCCCACCTGCTGATGTGGCTACGAGCAAAAGGAAGCTTCTACGTTTTTCAACCACGATTCACAATATCGGCACATGGAATGTTCGTGGCATGAACATAGGCAAACTCGAAATCATCAAGCAAGAATTGCAACGACTTCATATCGATCTGTTGGGCATCAGCGAACTTCACTGGACGGGTGATGGATATTTCAAAAGCGATGAATACACCATCTTCTACTCTGGAAACGACACCATTAACCGTAATGGAGTGGCCATCATCGCAACGAAAGCAGTCAGCAAAGCCGTATGATCTCTTTTAATTCTGTAAGTGATCGAATTATATCCATACGCATCGCTGGAAGCCCCCGCTCAATCACGGTTCTACAAACATACGCACCAACAACGAATGCATCAGAGAAAGACATCGAAGATTTCTATACCAAACTCCAAGAGACAATCGACCAGACCCCAGCTCGGTACATAATCTTTGTAATGGGAGATTTCAATGCGAAAGTAGGATCAGGTGAAGACTTGCCTGCAGTCGGCAAGTTTGGTCTTGGTGAACGAAATGACTCAGGGGACCGTTTGATCCAATGTTGCTCAGAAAATCGTCTCTCAATCATGAACACTTGGTTCGAACAGCCAAAACGTCAACTGTACACTTGGACAGCACCAAACGGTATACATCGAAACCAAATCGACTACTTCCTATGTCAGCGCTGCTGGAAAAGCTCAATACTATCAACGAAAACCTATCCTGGCGCTGACTGAGGCTCCGACCATCAGCTACTGGTTGCAAAAATCAAGATCCATTTCAACACCATCAAGAGACCTCCAGCATTACGCCGCTTTGACACAGACAATATCCCCGCCCAATACGCAGTGGAAATAAAAAACAGATTTGAGGCGTTCTACGACTTCAATGAAGAGCCCGATGCGATGTGGGCGGAAATCAAATCGATCGTGGGAAAAACAGCAGAAGAAATCATCCCGTTCAAGAACCCAATCGAAAGATCGAAGTGGCTGACGGATGAAACAATCGAGATCGCCGAGCATCGTCGCATGGCCAAGGCGAGCGGGAACATTGAGGAATTTCGACTACTCAATGCGGCGTTCCAAAGAAGGGCCAGACAGGACAAGGAAGCATATTGGAACAACCAATGCGAGGAACTGGAAAAGGCGAACCGACACGGTCACACTCGAACTCTCTTTACCCATGTCAAGCAGACCAGAACGTCATTCGTGGCACGCAAAGCGTCTACCATCAAGGACAGCGATGGTACAATACTGCAAGAAGAGGGGCAAATCAAGCGACGATGGCGGGACTAAGCATAGGAGCTATACGCTGGCAATCCATTAGTCCAACTGGTCGATCAACCCAAACAGATGGACCTGGAACCGGGCATCCTGGAAGAAGAAGTCAGTTGGGCTCTAAAACAACTACCAAACAGGAAGGCCCCAGGCACGGATAATTTACCAGCGGAACTACTCATGCCAATACCAGTCAAAATCCTTACCAAAATGTGTCAGAACATCTGGATCACAAACTCATGGCCCAAAGACTGGACTAGATCAGTTTTCGTCACGCTTCCTAAAAAAGGCGATCCACAGGAATGCTCCAACTATCAAACTATCGCGCTCATCTCCCATGCCAGCAAAATCCTGCTAAAGATTATACAAAACCGCCTGGTCACGTTATGCGCTCAAA
>JAVLVB010000491.1:2816745-2828345 GCA_032876305.1 Orestias chungarensis | reverse complement strand
ACTTCAATGATGCTGGGCAAAATCAGCGGGACGAGAAGAAGAGGACGGCAAAGAACACGCTGGCTTGATACAATCACATCGGCCACCAGCAAGACTATCGTAGAACTCAAAGTACTCGTCGAGGACAGGAACGCATGGAGAGGACAGATCCATAAAGTGGCCGAAAGTCGACTTCGACTAAATGGCTAATCATCATCATGTACCATAGGCTCTTAAGGTAGCTGTAATAAAACCTCTACTTAAGAAACCTACTCTTGATCAAGAAGACTTAATAAATTACAGACCCATATCTAATCTTCCTTTTTTATCTAAATTCCTTGAAAAATTGTTGCTAATCCACTGAGAGAGCATTTGAGGAATAATGACCTATTTAAAGAATTTCAGTCAGGTTTCAGAGCTCATCATAGCACTGAGACAGCTCTCCTTAAAGTTACAAATGATATTCTCATGGCCTCAGACAATGGGCTCGTATCTATTCTAGTTCTGTTAGATCTCAGTGCTGCTTTTGACACAAACAATCACAATATCCTAATTGAGAGGCTCGAACACACTGTGGGGATCAAGGGAACAGAACCAGGCTGGTTTAAATCGTTTTTGTCTGATAGATCCCAGTTTGTTCATCTAAATGACAAATCTTCTCCGCATTGTAAGGTTACTTGTGGAGTACCACAGGATTCTGTACTTGGCCCAAATCTATTTACTATATATATGCTCCCTATTGGTAAAATCATCAGACAGCATGGTGTTAATTTACACTGTTATGCTGATGATACACAACTGTATTCATCTATAAATCCTGATGAATCCAGTCAGTTTGGTAGATTACAGGCATGTCAAGATAACATAAAATTGTGGATGACTTTAAACTTTCTGCTCTTAAACTCTGAAAAGACAGAAGTTGTTATCTTTGGACCAGAACCTCTAAAAAGGAAATTGCTTAGTCAGCCACTTGACCTGGATAGAATCAGGTTGGCATCTGGTGACAATGTAAAGAATCTTGGTGTTATTTTTGATCAGGAAATGTCTTTCAAGTCCCATATAAAACAGGTCTGTAAGATTTCCTTCTTTCACCCTAGGAATATAGCAAAAATTAGAAATATTCTCTCTAGGACAGATGCTAAAAAGCTAGTCCATGCATTTGTTACTTCAAGGCTGGACTATTGTAACTCTTTATTAGCAGGAAGTTCACAAAATGCAATTAAAAGTCTACAGTTGGTCCAAAATGCTGCAGCAAGAGTTCTGATGAAACTTAAAAAGAGAGATCCTATCTTCCCAATTTTAACTTCCCTTCATTGGCTCCATGTCAAATTTAGATTAGATTTTAAGATTTTTCTTTTGACATATAAAACTCTCACTAATAAAGCTCCATTGCATATCAGAGATCTGATTACTCCTTATGTCCCTAACAGAGAACTTCGCTCTCAGACTGCAGGTTTACTGGTGGTTCCTAGAATCTCTAAAAGCACAATGGGAGGCAGATCTTTTAGTTATCAGGCTCCTCTCCTGTGGAACCAGCTTCCAGCTTTAGTCCGTGAGTCAGACACCCTGTATAGTTTAAAATCTAGGCTTAAAACCTTACCTGTTTGGTAAAGTTTATAGTTAGGAAGAGGTAGAAAGACAGCCTAATCTGGTTGGGGAGGAACTCAGTCTTGACAGACGGTTCTCCTTAGCTCTACCTTCTTCATGTCTCACTCTATAGGGTTAAGTTATTTAAGTTTTTCTACAGTTATGCTGCTATAGGCTTAGACAATCTGACCACTTCTCTCTCTGCTACTATCTTCCTTTGTCCAATCTACTTCTCTCTTCTTCTCTCCATAGTAACCACAAATGGGCTCGCGTTCTGTTAGCTGAGACAGCTTCTTAGAGGAAAACATGGGCTGAGATCTTCCAGTGACACTCTACAACTGCTGCTATAAACTCAATTATTTCAGTATCCTGTGCTTCTAATTTAGTTTTCTTTCTCTTCAAACCCCAAGTCGGTCATGGCAGATGGCTGCTTGTACTGAGCCTGGTTCTGCTGGAGGTTTGTTCCTGTTAAAGGTGAGTTTTTCCTCTCCACTGTCGCTATATGCATGCTCAGTATGAGGGATTGCTGTAAAGTCAACGACAACACAAGCCATTGTTTTGGTCTGCTGATTCCAGAGGAGTGAATGCTGCAAGTCAATGACTCGATGCAATCTGCTGGGGTTCCTTAGATTGGAAACTTTATCAAATTGATTTGTTATGATGTATCTTTGATTTTAATTGATTTTCTGTGAAGTGCTTTGAGACGAAACCTGTTGTAAATTGGCGCTATATAAATAAACTGATTCTTGATTCTTCTTGATCTATAGTCTTGAGAGGAATTAAAAGCTCAGACGAGGTTCAGAAAGTGTGACTGGGGTTGTGCTAGATAGAGCCACAACACACAATGATACCCAGTTCATGGGTTATAACTTATTCCTTTTTCCAGCAGAAATTGGTTCCTTCCCACACTGCCACCAACACCAGCTGAATAACCAGGCTATCACTCTGCTTTACCTTACCTGAACCCAATACAAAATCCATGGAGTACTTTCAACAGAAGAATCAAGAAAAATCTTGCCTTTACACTTTACAGAGCCACACACCTCTGATAATCATAATTCATGCAATATGAGCTCTCAGCGTTTACTGGAAGCATAGACTGTGAAAATAAAACAGGTACATATACGTTTCTGTAGGCTGATATTTTTGTATTAAGATTCTTCAGTCCTATTGTAGCTTTGGTTATCAATGTTCTTTTTGTACCTTTTTCAACTAAACTTTGTTTAAAACCAAACCTATACGGGACACTTATTTAGCAGTGAGCTTATTGCCATCATTTAAAGGGTAAAAATATCTATCTGTTGGATAATTGTGAAGCCAACATCCTTTCTGTGTATGAATTAAAAATCTGAATTTAATTCGACTGGAACCGAAGCTGAAATTATCCAATTTTTTAAACACAATTTTAACATGTTGAGATGGCCCTGGAAATCATTTTTAATTATAAAAGCACATCGGTTAATCACTGATCAAACTTTCCTGACTTGTATGTGTTAAAAAGAGAGACACTGAGGCCTTTGTGTATTTCAGAGCGCAAATTGATTCTCCAGTTCATTCTGATGTGCAGAACCCTTTCATGTGTGGCCTTTGCCTTGTCAAGGCGTCAAAGTGTCACGGCAGAGCGAACTGCTGATACCCCTGTGGGTGCTAAAAGGGCAGCGCGCTTGTCCGGGGTGGCCAGTGTCGATCGATAGCGAGTGTGACCAGTAGCATCGCAGCCGGCAGGAATCCGGATCAATATAGGTGAGCAAGGAAGTTCCAGAAGCACAAGATAAGAGACGAAAAAGATCCTGAAAGTTATCTTGAGGTGTGGTGCTGAAGGTGGAGGGTAGGGGGAGGATCATAAGACCAGTTAGTTATGGGAGTTTTTATAATTTATCCCTCTTGCTTTGAAACAGCGTGCTGTCATTTCTGGAGATTACAGAACAAATACTCTCAAACTCATGGCTGGAACTTCCTCATGGACACTGCAACTTCTCTTTTAGTGCACTGCGGTTTAAAGCTCCTTCAAACTGTTTTCCCACATCAGTTTAGATTTCTGAGCATCCTGTCACAAAGCAAACCATTATAAATTGAAGTACAGCATGGGATTGCAGAGATTTAGGATGCACAGACCGGATTTTCAATTAGTTTTTTATTTCTTTGCGCATAACACAACTGATTATTGCGTTAAGTGGCAGAAATGTATGAGGAATGCACCTTTTTGTTGTTTTTATACAGCTGTGGTTTTATAGAGGAAATGCACTGTGTGTGAGTGCTTCCTCCCCGAGTTGTTCCTTTTACACCGGTGCAGTATACGAACAAGAACCAACCAATCATTATTTAAATTCACACAAATTTTCTTACTTTTTTTTTTTCTTCAGCTAAAATAGAAAACCTCTCAGACTCCAACCTCGGTTCAGTTTGTGTCCCTGTTGCACTGGTTCAGACTCACAGATGAGGCTCAGACAGATGGATGGGAGTCAACTTTGCAGCTCGCTTAACATGTACAGAAAATGTGTGAAAAAGGTGTGAAGATTTAGCTTTCACCTTTTTTCAAAATTAGCTATAAAACAGAGGCTAACATTTGCATGTTTTATTCTTGAATAACCAGCATGAGAGGCATAGTGTGGTGAAAAACCGTTTGCTTTTAACAAATATGTCCTAGTTTTTGACAGACTTAAATGTTTTTTATTTCACCTTAGGAACGTCTAATTCACACAAGAAGAACCTAAGTTAACAAAAAAAGAAGATTTCAAATGATTATGTAATAGATTTAGGTGGATTTGTTGTTTTTTAGCCATAACTGGTGTGCCTTGGATTATCGTCCTGCAGTTTCCTTAAGGGCATACTGCAAAACAGCAGAATAATATAAATAGTGACGTTATGTTAGTCTGTGAAACATTCCCACACATTGATCGATGCAGGCTCATTTGTGATTTTTGCTTCAAAACTGTAACTGAAGCAGCTGAGGTCTGCAGTGCTTTAGATGCTGTTCTGGGATCTGTCGTTACCTCCTCGATGAGTTCTTGATGAACTCTTGGAGTAATTTTGTTGCAAAGCCCCATCTAAGATGGTTCTGTGGTAGTGTTTTATGTGTTCTCCATTTGTGATCTCCTTTCAGATCTTTAGCCTACTTAGTCATGTTAGATTGGTTCTGTTTCTGTGATTTATTGGTTATGCAAGTCTTGCAGTATTTAAAATTCAGTTTGGGTACTGAAACAGAACTAAGGTTAAAGCCATCAGGAAATAGCTATTCACTAAAACACAATACGCCCTATAAGAAACACTTATAATTACCCATATTAAATATTCGAATATTAAATATATAGGAAGGTAATATTTATATTTACAGTGGAAATTGTGTTAACACACTTGCAGAATATTAAGAGGCTAAATGGAGTTACAGCAAATCAGAAAATTAATTAAAAGGAAAATTAATTCTTGTACAGCGTTGCTGTGCAAAAACAGTCAAAAGCATGTCAAGCACCATTGCATTTACATATTTCAGCTTAATAAGCGGCATTTTCTTTCTAATATTTCAGATAACCTCTGCATATAGGTGAATTAAAGAATATTGGATCACAAATAGGTCGGGGTCTACTGAACATCTATTCAAAATTAGAAATTTTCCTCAACTGTTTACGAATCTTTGTCTGATTTTGACTTGAAAAACTAAACTGTGACACAAAAAAAAGAATAACCCAAAGACTGAGCACTGTATCTGAATAAGAGCCACTTCATGATGAGGCATCAACACTTTATCTTGTATTTGTGGCTTATAAACATGAAAGAGTTAGCATGTTTGCCCAAATCTCCCGGTCCCAGAGTTCACCTGATGAGATTATCTCCTCGGTTCGTTTACACACAATGCCCTGTGTGAATGAACTGTTGATAATGCTCATCAATATCTTCTCACTCCTTACCTGAGGTTATAGTGCAACAGGGGGGCAGATCGGAGGAACGTCAACAATTTTCGGGAAACGTGTTTGTTTGGTTTTTCCACTGATGGCGAGACGAAGGAGTTGTTGCTCGTCTGATCGGTAAAGTAATACTGACGCACCGACAAAAGTATTACAGCTCAACGACAGTGCAAAACATCTTCCCTGGCTATGTCTAGAGGTGGGGAAAAAAATCCATGCAGCTCAAAAATCCATTGTAATATGGGACATATGCACGTTTTAAGGTTGGGTTTTTACAGGTACAAACTCAGGCAATCTGTGTATTTAGCAAAATATTTGCAGAACTGTGTTCCCCTTTTGGATTTAAATAGTCACCTGACATCTGTGTTGAAAAGTACTGTTCCAGTTGAAGAAAATACCCAACGCTGAGTAACGCTTGAGTAACCAATGCTCTAGGTACAATGCTTTGAAACAAGATTTCTTCTGTCAGTTTTGTTGTCTCACTCAAATCTTTCTGATCATTAAATAAGATTTTGCTGCTGCCCTTGTGAAATAATGCAGACTTTTAGTTAACACACTTTTTTACATATTTAATCACCACATTCAGACTTGATTGCTCCATCCTACCAGAGTTTTGATGAGTTTGTTGAGTTTTAAACTCAACAACATAAACCTTTTCTTATAATATGAAGTAGGCTTAAATACCTCAAAACCCACAGTAAAAAAAAAAAAAAGATGAGAAACATGGCCAGGTCATGTTTGCCAATGAACCAACCAACTTCTCATTTGGTAAAAAAAAGTTAAAACAAATTAAAACAAAATTAGGGACAGCCTAGAAAGTGTTACGAAAGCATTTGTAAGGCTTTGGGACTTCAGTGAACCACAATGAAATGAAAAATCCATAAATAGAGAAAACATGGAAGCATGGCGAGTCTACCCAGTGTATGCCAGTCAACCAAAATTACTCCAAAAGATCCTCAATAAACATTCGTCATGCACATTTCACATTTTAGCCTGGTTGATTTGCAGTTTCTTTTCTCTGTGAATAATCTTTAAAGAATTAAATAGAAATGTGGCGATTGACTCATCCAGGAGGTCAATGCAGAGCACTGCAGAGCTCATCTTCAGCTCAGGTTTCATTTCCAAATTTATGTGTAGGTCATTTTAAAATGAGCATTGTGTAAACCAAAAAAGAACAAATATGGCTTCAAATTTGGGACAATGTGGATTTAACTTTAAATTGCTCGATGTCTAATAGTCTGTAGTCTTGTGTAACTTGTCAAATACAAATCAAAACAGAAGAACTGATGTCAACGCTTACAGGACAAATAAGGTAAATTGCATGATTACTATTTTCTTCTATCACTTAGTTGGTATAAGAGTGAATGTTTCTAACAGAGTGGGATCCAAACATCCAATCCAAGATCATCATTAGGCTGTTTTTAAGGGAAAACAAACAAAATGAGCCTAATTTCAATTTCAAGTTTTATTATAGCCAGAGCTCTTTCAATGTTGAATAGTTTTTATGTCATATCACAGTTAAACCTCTTCTGGTCTGGGAGTCACTTTTTTGCATATTTGTATGTGGAACATAACTTCAAACATTTCATTGAAAATCAGCATATTCACAAATATGATTTTTGTGTTTCTAAACTATATCTAAACTATTTGAAAGAAAATGTGGCTTTAAGAAGCTGAAAAACTTGACATGTTACCAGCTGGCATTTGTAAAGCAGCCTATTGAGGAATGCCATTTTTTTTTAATCGTGCTGATTGGATGTACCCCAAAAAGCAGAGATAAGGGATATGTTATTTTCTGCAGGGCACAGTAATGCACATTATACTACGTATATCAAATGTTTGGACTCTTACAAAAGACAGTTTAATGTGGTTTTATTATGAGTCACAACTATAAGACGTGTTTCCTAATTCCCACTAATACCAGAAAACATCGCTCTATGTTTCATTTCCTTCTTAGACTGAATCCCATTTTCTAATTGGCAAATGTTTCATCGCCTATTTGCAAACCTTGTCCTTGCTAACACTTTCAACACTTTGTTACTATCTGTCAATTAATAAATTGTTCAATTAAGGACTACTCTTGCATCCATTTTAAAGATGTACAACTAATGCATGTACAACATCAGCTGGTTGGTATTCCTGGGATTATTCCTAAGCAATTCCATGGGAAAAAACTCATATCAGGAAACATGGGGAAAGTCCCTCTTGATATCGCTGCATTCAGACAAAAGCCCAGCTACCTGTGCTGACATACTGCAGTGTGCCTGAAACAATGGAGACCCAGGAGAACGCTACATCTGCAGCTGAAAATGTCATCCAGATATATTCAGATCAATGACTGCCCTGTGGACTTTGGAGTACAAAATTTATTTGCATTTGTTGCTGCAGGTTTAGCTCTTTTTGGGTCCGATATTGTCCAAAACATGCAATATCACTGCAGGCGGTGGAGCAAGAGGTCTTATCAGATGACCTTGTGGCCTTAAAATAACAGGGTCTCTATCGTGCCTCAGCAGACATCTGACTGGGAGTGCCATAACAGAAAAACAACAAATACAGCCTGATAGCACCAGTTTTTATTTGAGATGTTTGGTTAAAAATAGAAGGAGGTTTAGTAGATCTTACTGGAGAGAACATCCAACAAAGTAAAAAAGTTTCATTTCATTGTGATGAAGCAAGAACCTTGGCCTCACATTAAATCCTGTCTCTGTATCAAACGACACAGATTTACTGAGTAAATCAAGGCAGACAATTTCCTCAGCTCAGAGGAAAACCCCTCAAAGGAGAACGAGTTGATAATGTCCCAACGTGCCCGCAGCTTCCTCTCTGATAAATAAATACATAAATAAAAACATGCCTGGCCTCTCCAGATTTATTGTTCCTCTGCAAGCTGTGAAGTGGAGGCTCATATTGTTTATAATAAATAAGTCCATTAACAGATTTGGCCCGGGTGGCGTAACCGAGGGCCTCTGTGACATCCCCTCGCCGCCTTCTGTGACCACCTCAGTCCCAGCGGGGCCCAACTGCTACCTTTTATGGTGGTGACAGTCAAGGAAAAAGGAGGACCGTGGAGGTTCGTGTTAGTTTGACTGCGCTGAGGCTGTTTCACGTTTTCTGGAGTGATAAGAGCCGGAGCAGGAAGCCGTCAGAGGGCAGGAAGGAAGAGAGCTTAGGTCTGGAAGGAGAGAGAGGAACTGCAGAGATGGCAGATCAGGGAAAGGGGAGAGAAGTTGGAAATTAGAGCAAAGAAGCAGTGAGAAGAAGGTGAAATATCCTCCCGAGCATATTCGGAGAATGTTTGCAGTTGCAGTACATGCGGTGCTTGGTCTCTCTGCAGTGTTTCATGCACGCAGGGAGGTGGGGGGGGGGGGACTCTGATGGGAAGCGAAGGGGGAACCTGGGGTCCTAGGGGGGAAGTGAGTGTCTAAATTCGGTCTGAAAAGCCACGTAACACATACACCTGCTTCCCACAATGAAACCGGCAACACAGTCATGAAAGAATCAAACATTACTTTTTGGTCTGTCAGCATGAATAGAAAGGAAGAAAATAAGTTGCATTAATTCTGCTTCTCTTAAAATCACAGTTTCAGAGACTATCTTATGAATGGTTTTGTGTGCCTGAGGCCTGCAAGATTCCTCCTCTATGTTTTAATCACATGCCAAGTTTTCTGAACTTTGGTGACTAAATGTCACAAATTATTTCGGGTAGGTCAAGATAATTTGCCACAGTTTTTATCATTGTCTTCCAATCGCCAACATTGGCTTTTATGAAAGTTTGGAAAGAATACAGCTTTTGTGAAAGAAGCAAATTCAGAGTCCCATTTTCAGTCAACCACAGTGCCTGCATGGTAGTCTTCTAACATGAGGAAAGAGACTCTGAACTTACATGCAAAACCCTTAGTTATGCAGAAAGCAACCACCTCGTATCACTCCGAACACGACCAACCACATGAGGAAACATGGTGGCGACGGCATCATGCTGTGGGAATGCGTTTCTTTAGGAGAAAAAGGGAAGCTTGACACAATATGTGGTTAGATAAAATAAATGGTGATCCATCTATGAAAAGCCGTTAGAAGCTGCAAAAGACAGAAAATACAGCCAGAGCCGAAGTGGAATGGTTTAGATGATAACAGATTACTCACTTATAATGGTCTAGTCAAAGTCAAGACATGAAGTAATAATCTAAGGCGGGACTTTTTTTTCACAGATGCTCTGCTGGAATTTTGAATAAGCTCATTCTGAATTTTGCAAAGAAAAATAAATAAAATTCTTTCACTAAATGTGAAAACTATTGACTCCAGGGAGCATAATACAAACATTAAATATATAATATTGAAAATGAACATCAAACCCAAATAAAATGCAATGTATTATAGAATTTAAAATTAAATCTTTAATGAAAATGTTCTTGCAACAAACCCTAATATCTAAATTCATCTCTCTTGTAATCGAAGGTCCAACATTGCACAGCAACAGGTTTATACTAAGGTGTATCTTTAACCTGGCGCTGTTTCTGACATTTCATGAAAATAATATTAACCAAAAGTGCGACAGATACCAACGTGCTAAACTGAAACAATTCAACTGGTTGCACATTTTCTCTGTAAGCTAAATCCAAATGATTATTACTTTTGGAAAATAGTTTTTTTCATAAACCATATCCTTAATATTTGAAGCATTGGGAAGTCAGACACAATGCTGCATGTTAAGGTTTATACACTATTGGATATAGAAATAGGCAGTAATAAGCCCTATAAGAGGCGATCTCAAGTATTAAAGGATTGGACTTATTCAAAGGCGGTTGTGGTCCTTAACCTCCACAAATACCAAGCTTCCACCGTTGCTGGTTACTTATATAGAACTGTGTGTTCATTTACAATGCTTACATAAAACTTTGGGTTCACGGCCACAAAAGTGAAACTGGGTAAGTGAAATGACCGGATGAAACAAGACATGTGTCTCCTGTCTGGTTAGCCGTTAGCTCAACTCTCCAGTTGCGGAGCTTTTTCTCTTTTTGCTTCTAACAGAGGCCATTTAAACCACTGCTTTGCCTACAGCAAACAGTAGGCAACAATGGTATGATACTGACTGCTGATAACGACTCTACAGGATCCCACTTCAAAAAAATAAAAAAAATAAATAAAAAATGTGCACCTCACCCATGCAAGCACCATAGTGTTTTATTTCAGGAAGTTATTTTACTAATGTCCAAGGCATGTTGTTCTTCTTTTTAATCTTAGCTTTCGTTTACCCGGTATTACAAAAACTGATGACATTTCTTCTTCAAGAGTAAAACGGAGATGTTTTAATTTTGATTTATGTTTGAACATGACGGCCGACAAACATGATATTTGCGTCAGATCAACACAATGTAGTGTACATTTGAGGAATTAGGGGGGGAAGTAACATATGGTTTTTATGAAGTTTCACAAATAAAAATTGCAGCAGAACCAGTTTTGACTGTAATTACAGATGCAAATGTTTTTGGGTTTGACTCCATTGGCTGTGCATGTGTAGAGACGTAGATAGTGTTGCCATCCCAGTGTTTTGTGGTCAACAAATCTTTGTTTTTGTTTTGCATGTAAAGGATTCCCCCTTTTTTACATGTTTGTGGTGTACCCTGCATGGCTTGTAACACTATGGGACTTATTTTCTTTCAACAATGGCTTTTTTTTATCTTCCCACTGTCTTTGTAACTTGTAGTTGCATTGTCATCTTCAAATCTCTGCAACTCTTCCAGAGTTTTCTCTGAATAATTATCTCTTCACCCAGTTTGTCAGAGGTCTGCTGGTCTGAGATTTTTGGATATGTATTTTGATTTAGCTCCAACTTCACAATATTCATTACAACAACAAATATTCATTGGAGTTTGTTGGTGCAACACGGAACCACATAGAAAAGTTATGGGAGTATGAATACTTCTGCAAGCCGCTGCATTGGTCAAGTGGAGCAGAACGGTTCCAGGAAGTCCATTGTCTGGTACATTAGCACCCCACAGTTACACAAATATTAACTTTTTTTAGTACAGCTTACACAAAACAGACATAATGTTCTTTTAGTGTACCTTAGAGTCACCTAAATATTATGCTGCTTTAGATTTGGTTTGAATTAAGAACAACAAATAAAAAGTCAAC
>JAVLVB010000491.1:2791352-2810411 GCA_032876305.1 Orestias chungarensis | reverse complement strand
CTGCCTGCTGATTCCAGAGGAGTGAATGCTGCAAGTCAATGACTCGATGCAATCTGCTGGGGTTCCTTAGATTGGAAACTTTTTCAAATTGATTTGTTAGAATGTATCCTTAATTTTAATTGATTTTTTGTAAAGTGCCTTGAGACGACACCTGTTGTAAATTGGCGCTATATAAATAAACTGATTCTTGATTCTTGAAAGGCACCTCTGTGTCCAATGAAGTATATTAAGAGTGTTTTATCCTCAAAGGAACCCGGCAGAACATCTAAACCAAGTTCCAACAATGCAAAACTACAGAATATGTACATGATGTGAATTTAGAGAAAAAAGCATCCAAACATGTAAATAAGACAAGAAAAAAGGAAAGAAAAACAGTTTGATTCCAACTCTCTTGTTTTGTTCCAAGGAAATCATCATGGTGATTTGAAAACTACAACTTACAAACAGAAACGGACTTTTTATACTATTCAAGAGATCTTTTTAACATGTTACATTGTTATCTCAAATAAAATAAAAATACACAAAAGTGGAGGTACTGTCACGAAGTCAGTCACAGAGCAGCTGTAGATACTAAGGAAAGTTGTTATTTCCATAGTGAAAATCTTGTAGGAATGATGGACATTAAGGTCTGATGATGGGTTCAGATATATAAGAACACACTGGGATATCTTTGTTTTTTTTTGTTTTTTTAGAAATGTTGTTTTCTTGGTAAATATTTATACAAGTGTGTAGCTGGTAAGTAAATGTCCTCTCTATTCCAGGATGATGTTAATCATCTTCTGAGTGTTTGTTGACAGACTTTGTTTCTTTGCTAAGAGTCAAAGATAGATTGTTATATCTGCAAAAGTGGGTCAGGGGGGCTAATCACAGAACCTCTGTTCCACTCAGCGGGTTCATCGGATCCTGTTACTACAGTCAGGAGGTCACCAAATGTCATGGAGGCACACCTACGCGTATAAAAGCCAAAGCCTGGGGTGTTCTCCAGGCCTTTCACGCATATTGGAGGGAGACTCTCAGCTCATGTCTGCAAAAGAAATCAGACATAGCCGAATACATTTGTAGAATTTACTTGACAGGATTTCTTCTAACATTTTTTCAAATAGCTTTGAAAGTTTTAAAAACAATTCTTTAAATTCTTCTTTCACCCATTTTCCAGCTAAGCACATTTAGCTGAAAAGCTGGCATAAAATGAAGGATTGAGCATCTTTTGAGTCCTTTTTGACATAACATTAAAAGTGTTCTACTTTTCAATTACCCAACCTGTTTAAGTCCACTTTACAAAAGAAAAAGGCCTTCATACTAAATTTCAAGAATAATAAACTAACTAATTGGACATATTTACGCCTGTTGTTCATCTTTTACATTGTTGTACAACAACCACAAACTTCAATGTGTTTCATTGGGCTTGTATGTGACAGATCCTCATAATGGTGAAACATAACTATGAAGTGAAATTAAATTATATGTTTTTTTTGTTTTTTTTTACATGTACTGCTGCATTTCTTTTGAGGTGAGTATGCAGGAAGTTATTTACATCAAGAGACTGAAGGTCAAACCTTTTTTTTCACAAAACATCCCTGTTTCTGTTGGGATGTGCGATGTTAATTTGTGACGAAGAATTGTAATCAAAGCTTATCCACAGGTTCCTGATCACATATACTTCTGGACTTTGAGTCTGGCCATTTTGACACACGCTTTGATCTAAACCAACACACTGACAAGCTTCCATGTTCCTCCAATTAATTCGTGAACAAACAGCATGATGCTGATACCATTTTACTTGAATGACCAAATAGGACCGCCTTAAATTTGTTTGTCTCTTACATGGCTTATGGGAAACTTAACGGATGTTTCTATTCTATTCTGTTTTAAAGCAAAGCTGTATTTTTCTTTCGCTTCACTATTATGTGCTACTTTGTTTTGTGTCTAACTCGTTAGACCCCAATAAAGCACGACGAGGGTTGTAATTGTAACGTGACAAAAAGGGAAACGTTCAAGGAGTATACATATTCCCCAAGGCAATGTAAATACATGATCTTTATGGAAATCTACTAGATTCAACAGGGTACTAATAAAAATGACAAACTAGCACTTTACAGCGTCACACAGGTGACTTTAACAGGGACTTTAACACATCTGATTGCAGGTGACAGACTGCACCTAACTAACAACACCTCGTTAGTTAACTGATAATTATTATGTTCAGTGACATCCATTATAGATTTTGGCAATAAATAAATAAAATAAGCCAAAAGATGGAACACCAGGCACGTAAACACTGAATGCTCAAAATCATTTTCTGTCGTTTCCATTCTCTCAACGTTCAGAAACATTGAAGTCTTACTTACATGGTGTCTTTAAGAACCCGTCTTAAATGGCTTGATCTTATCAGAAGTAATGGAGTGGCTCAGGATAAAAACTTGTGAGACACGCAGGTGAAAAGCTGCTGAACCTTCTTCTTGAGACAAGTTTGATGAGGTTACAGCGATCTGATTGGCTCAATTAGTGCTTGATCAGACTTAATGAAGTGATCAAACAGACGTTTGACTCTTTTCGTTGAATAACCAGAAGGTTGTTCGTGGCTGTACGTTGTGTTGCCGCTGCAGAGAGGGAATAGTGAAACCCTCAATGAGCTTCATAACTTCTGCAGGGTGGGAACAGTCGAGAGTATCACATCTTTGTTTTCCTGTTTCCGTTTCGTCCTTCACTCCATGCAGAACCAACGTCCCTTTTGGAGAACACTCGTTTGGGAATCACCTGCAGACGGCAGCCTGAGCTTCACCTAAACCGCACTCAGGAGAGGAAACTATTGACGGTCCTTTGAGTAGATGGTAAAAGAAGACGAATCTATAAATGGCACATGAAAATCTCAAGAACGTCTGCAGGAGCGGAGTCTCTTTTTAGATTTAATATAAACTCCAAATATTCCTGTATCAATAATGTACATACAGAGTTGGAGTATTTACATATTTGCTCTGGAAGGTGGAAAGTATTTTATGGCCGAGGAATGTTTCCTCCGGATTGCGGCATGTTTGACATGTTCAGATTCCACACATTCTTCAGCGATGATAAGCTCAGACGTGTTCCTGTCAGCTACCAGCACGTTTTTTGTTTTTGACAATTGGAAAAAATGCCTCACCAGGATTCCAAATGTTTTAAAGGTGCATAAAAAAACAAACAATTAGAGGTTTTTGTTTCACCCATTTTTTCCTGAAATAAATCTTGACGATTGTGCAAAACCAATTCAGTTTATTTAGAAAATGATTTCCTCTCCAGCCGGGTCACAAAAAGTGCTCTAGGTTTTGATTTCTACTGCTGTTAATGATAATTTCACCTGCATCTTTAAAGGATATCACACGGTTGTTTTTCCTTCAGGAAGTTCCTGCGACTGCTCATTGAGTGTTGCTGAGGGACCCGATTTCAAGGAAAACAAGAAACAGCTTTGACTTGGAGCAAACAAAAGAGGAAGTATACGGCCCGGGAGCGGATTTTATTGTCGTTGCGCAGAAAATTAGAGAATTTTCTGCATCTCTCACTGCAGTTTGTTTTGTAACGCCGTCCTGGGAGTTGGACTGACGTCAGATTTCTTCCTCTCATTCAGGTGGTTTCAGACTGCTACAAGGCCTACTTTTCCAAATCAGATCCTCTGCTCTCTCATCCTTCATTTCAGCTATGTGCCTTTCCACTTCCTCCTAAGCCCTGACTTCTCTGACTCACGTTCAGATATGTCTGCGTCTCCGTGTGATTGATCATATTTCCATGTAATAAAATATTATTCATATCTAGATTATCCGCTATGTGGCTCACAAGATACGTTCCTTTTGATTTAAAAGGCCAAATACGGATACAAGACACTATGTCACTTGTGATATTATGTCATACAGAAGGACCTGTGATTGGTCTATTCTGGTGACACGTACATCATACAGTACAGGGTGGTCTGCAGTGACTGCTTTGGGGATGATTCCTCTCCCTGTCAGCTGCGTCGTCAATCAACAGCTTTTCCAGAGTTTGTCCAGAAATATGCAAACAGGAGATAATGCGTACAATTACTGCAGAACGAAATGACAAAGTGCTTTTTGAAAATAAAAATTCCTAGATGAATTACTTGCCTGTTAGCAGTGATGCATTGCTGTAACCTCCACCAGGAGAAAGGCAGACTGCCTGCAAACCGGTCTTCCTCTAATCTATCTGTTACATCTTCCTCAGGCTCATCCTCTTGGCCAAAAACATCACCAGCACTGAAGCAAATCTTATTGAAGGTATTTATGTGTTTGCTTTTTATTTTAGGTTGAACAAAGTGGATAGTTTTGATACTTTTTCTAAACAGGGCATAGACTCAATACAGGAAAAACAAAAACAAAAAAAAACTATCAAGCAAATTCTTCCTGCATACTAAAGAATCTTTTAGGATCTTGTTTTAGCTCCAGTCACTTCATTTTGCAGATAAAGTTCTTTCAGCTCAAACATCTCAACAATTCAGGCCGATAAATCATCCTGTGAGGTCAGAAAATGCTGATACATGCAGAATATATTTTTATCACTGTGTTGGATAATTTTGGAAAGACGTCTTGCATTCTTTAATCCATCCAGGAGACGGTTGAACCTCAAGGCTCGGGCACTGAAAATATGGGACGGGGAAGTAAATATTCTCCTAGATGGATAAACATTTGGCAGCCAAAGTCCAACAAGTGTTTGGAGATATGGCGATTTTGGGGCATATTTTTAGAGCCTTTGTGAGATGTTTTAAAATGTAACAGGAAGTTGGGAAGTTTATGTCTTTGGCGCCGACTGGGCTTCCTTCGCTGGGCCAAGAGAGTTGAGAATAAACAGGGTGGACAGCTACTTCTGTGTTGAATGTAACAGATATTTCAAATAATTTGCACCCAATTAAAATTATATTACAGGATCACTCTTTATGTGTCAAAGCGGAACTCTGTGAAAGGTGATTGAATTATAAAACAAAATATAAACAAAACATTTGAGAGAGAAAATCTGATTACTCTATAGTAGGAAGAGCTCAATTGCACAACTCAATCTTACTACCAAAACCATCTTATTCGTACATTTTTCCCTTTAACCCCAAAATGCAAGTATTTATTTAAGATGTCTAACAATGTTAACAAAAGCACGAAGTGCTTATAAAAACGTTTTGTTATTACATCAATCTAATCAAATGAAATATATTTTTTTGATTCATTTTTCTCAATAACAAGGGGTTATTATTAATTCTGACATTTAGTGTCCTAAAATTATTCCAAAATCTTTGTTGTTTTTTTCATAGAAATGGTTACAAAATTAGGAAAGAAAGTTTTGGTATTCAAAAAAAAGTTATTTTAAAGGTCACATGAATACTGACATAATGAATAAGCAACTTAAAATAAAATCAAAATATTTGTTTTTTAGTTGTTTTTTTCCGAATGGATGGATGTGCAGAAAAGCGGTTAAATGCTGTTCTATAGGAAATATGGTAAAATATAAATTTTCAACTTAAAGCAACACAAAGTAACTTTACAACCTTAATGAAATATTTTAATAACTTTTTTGATTATACGTCGACTTAAGGCACGTTGAATGACACCTCAAGGGGGTCCGTATAACTTTAACCGGCACTAAGCAACTTTGAGAAGGATGGCAGGAACCCTGACACACAAAACAGCTACATATGTGCTGACTGCTTTACTGCACACGTCACTTCCCCCGTTGGTTATTTTCAACATATTCATATGACATTGTTTCACCAGAATAAAATCCATTACCTCATCCCTTCACACAGCCACTGGAAACAGAAATCCAATCCAACTGCAAGTCATGATTTTACGACCCCATGTGCCGGTGCTGATGGGAAATGCAGTCTTCCTTCAGACATAACACTGCCGCTTTTGTCCGCCTGCCGCCAAAACACAGCAAAACTAAAACTTCTTCAGTGTTGCTTTAAGCATTTAAAATGAGTGCTTGTTGCGAAAGTTGATTATAACACGACCAGAAAGTTATTTATTGATTCTTTATTAATATATCTTAACACTGAAAGAAAAACAAAACAAATCACATAGAGAACATATGAGGTTTCACCAAACATGTTCAGCTGTTCTTATTTAATAAAATAATGAAGTGACCTGAGACTGTTTAAATAAATACATCGTAATGAGCAGCTTCATTAGAGCTTCGTCCTCTGTAGCTGCCCTGCTCTTCTGGCTAAGAACCAAGGTGCTTCGGACCGAGGTACTGTTCAAACTCGCTGCGGTCTAAATCATACAGCATGTCCAGCTGGACCTGATCTAAGTAGAACTCAAAGGAGGGTCCTGTTGCGCATTGCTGGAGACCATAGGCACTGGTTTCCCTCTGGTCAATCAGAGGACCTGCAGCAGAGAAACTATTGTTCATGCGTCCGTGCTGGGAGCCAAAGTACGCCGGGGGCTCTGCCTGGTACGCAGGAGGGTTTGAGTGGAGAGCAGGGCTGATTGAGAAACTGTCTGCAGCAGTTGCTGCTTCTGAGTCAGGGACAGCCCGATTTGCGTATCTGCCGGGATGCAGGGTTGAATGCGGGAAAGGAGCTGAGCTCTGGAAGGCCTGCTGCTGGTGGTTCTGGAGCAGATAGGTGAGGTTGTAGGGAAAGTTGAAGCCAGAGCTGCAGAGTGGCGACGACTCTGCAGACTGCGGCTTGGAGCTCTTCTTCAGCTGCTTCCTCCGACGGGGCCTGTACTTGTAGTTGGGGTAATCGATGGTATGCTGGACCCTCAGGCGTTCAGCCTCCTGCATGTATGGCCGCTTCTCAGCCAAGGACATAGCCTTCCATGTTTTTCCTGCAAACAAAAGGGATTGTGGTAAATGATCTGAATGAGCGCAAAGATAAAAGTTTCATTATCTCCTTTAAGAGACTGTTGTGAGGATGTTTGACTCCCATATCCTACTTTTAACTAAGCATTAAACCAAAGTTTAATTTGGAGGCCCACCGCTGACCCAAAAAAATAAACTTATGTGTTTACGCCATGATTGTAACCGGACATATATTTCTCAGGAAATTAATACATGATCCAAGACGATTTAAAATAATTTTTATTTAGATATCCAATTGTAAGGCTGAGACAATTTAAAAAGACTTCTATTCAGTTATAACTAGGAGGGTTATTCCCAAAAAGTTAATGCTAAAGAAGCTAACTGTTCACAGACTAAGAAACATAGAAGTCTAAAAAAAGGAGAGAAAATACAATTATTTCTGTCACCAGTTCAAGTGAGATTAAACCAACATCTAGATGAATTTAGTGATTATATTTTCTGTTATTTTTATCATTACAGTTTTTTATTTAATAAAACCTGAAACTTATGTATGCAGAAAGTTAGAACATAAGAAAAACCTTGCAGCCTGTGCACGCTGTCAAACCACTTGTTTTTCTTTCCACTCAACTTTCCATTAAAGTGCATGGATTCAGCTTTTGATAATTAGGATCAAAACATTTTGTTTATTTATTGAAAAAACGATTCCCAGTAAGTCTAACTTACTGGGAATCGTTTTTAACCAAAACATATTACAATAACAGAAATAAAATCAACTTTCTGACTTGAACACAACAAATAAATTCACATATTTCCAATGTGATCTAGATGTATGCTTTTTCCAACTGTTGTTGTTCCTATGAATACTTTTGGGAGTTTCAATCTCTCTTAGGGGCTCTCCGAGGGGGGGCCAAAATAAGCTGTTCTCGGCCAAAAGATTTTTTTAAACATGCAATAATTTCTCAAAAAAACATAAAGACAAGGAAAATACCAAGTATTTTGCTGAGATCCGTGTTCTCCAGGTCTGGGTTGAGCTGCGCCAGGCGCCTGCGCTCCTCCTTGGTCCAGATGATGAAGGCGTTGAGGGGCCTCCTGACCCTCTGCTGCGCCGGGGCAGACTTTGGCTCTGGACTGGCGCAGCTGGACTCCGAGTGGACAGACAGGGGACTGGAGGGCCCCGAACCTGGGGAGCGCACCTCGCTCATCCGCTCTCTGTCCTCGCCCTTTGCGCACAGCTGGAAGCGAGGGGCGGCTTGGCTGAAACGCATGGTTTTGCGTGGATGTTTTGATGCTCTGCTCACACGGGCCGCTGTCATCCTGCCCGTGATGACGAGTGATGGGATTTAAGAGGCCTCTCCACCAATGGGAGGCCGGGAGGAGTGGGTTTCAGGTGTGAATTCTCAGGTTGGTGATGGAGCCATTCAGTGGGCCCTTAAAAATGTTTCTGTGTGGCCTTTTGAGACTCGAATTAAAGTAAAATAACCTAAGACATAACAGCTGCTAACGCAAACCTGTTACGTCCTTCTAAATTAATCCAGAGGAGTCATGTTTAGTCTAAATAGGTAATAAAAGTTGCTGAAAGTTGAATACGTTCACTTTGGTGTTTATTTATTTATTTATTGCTCTATTTAACTTTTAGTAGTGTAAATTAAAACAAACTTAAATAATGCATTTCCAATGATTCACTTGTTAAAGGTGCATTGCACCCTTTTTACGTCCTGAACAGGAACCGAATCAGTAGGGATTATAAAATGTAGGAAAAAGGAAAACATCAAAGTTTTTTCCCCCCTGCACGTAGAGCTGGTTACTAATTACATTGAGGCCCTCGGGTCTTATCAACCATTATCAAAGTACATTTTACAGGACTGGAACAAAAAAGAGAGATAGAAAGAGAAAGAAACATGATCAAGGCGTGTTTATTGCACGATTAAAGCGCACAAATATTTGCTTCACGTACAAGAATAAAGATAGCAGATCTGGTGAAAAGGAGGGTGATTAGCTCAGCACAAAAAAGGAAAAGAAAAAACCTCTACAAAATTACCTTTGTCAGGTTTATAGGGATTAAAGAAACGATGAAGACAGGATTGTGACTTAAATTTAAACTTTGAAACCGCTGGAGAATCCCTTAAAATCTTAACATCTAATTACCAAATAAACCCCAGTATTCATTCATTTGTATTTTTTTATTTTGGTGGTTTGTTGCTCTTCTTAATGCGATTAAAATGTTAAACTTTTACAAATTTGAATAGCACCAATGAGAGACTATTATATTATTGTACATTATAATACGCATTATACGTTTTTATGCTACTAGTATTAAGTCGGTTAATATTAAACCACTTGGATATAATTAAATTGTTAATCCCTATCAAATGTGTATTTTTTGTTATTTGGCATTTTTACAGATTCACTCAACTTTAAAGTCATACCTTAATTCTATAGATTGAAGGATTTCCGCCCCTCTTCTTGCCTAGAAAATAGGATGCAAGTTTAAAACAAGACGTTTTATTATTTTGATAAATTTACTATTTTAATTTAATCAATTTGTTTTTAACGAATAGATGATAAAATTTTGATTTCAAAGCAGGTTTTATTGCATAAAAAAATGTGTAAATTTATTTCTTTATGGGTTTTTCCCCCCTTTTTTGTTTTCTTTAATAAATAAAAAAACACTACGAAACTAAAAACTCTCAGCCAACAGACACTGTTAAAGTTTCATCTGCAAAACAAGCACCTGCATTAGTCCTGTTCTAACTGGAAAAGTCTAAAATCAGAGCAAATAACTAATATAAATAACATAACACTCTCTTGGTATATTTATTTCCCAGAAATAAAACAAACATGTCTTATAGTTCGTTTCAGTCCCGCAAAAAAAAGAGGATTTGGTGGCTGTAATTAAATCCAGACTATTAATCCCCAATTATTGAACTGTAGCTGCCGTCTACAGTGTGTTATGTGGGTTGTGTCGCAGCTCGTTAGAATTAGACACTGAATCCACATCCGCAGTGTTAAACATGACGCACACTCCAATGCGCACTGAGAGCTGGCGCTAATGGATTTAATCAATCAGCTTGAACGACCCAGCATGAACAAAATAACGCGAGGTTTCTGCTGACCCTCTGCGTATTCGTTTCAGTTATAACGTTTATACGTGTTTTATAGGAAGTAAACCTCATGCACCCACCAATCCCAGCTGGCCAGAGGTACAAGAGAGCTTTGCTACCTTGAGCCTGGGGGAGGGCGTAAAGTAAGGTAAAGATTCTATTACAACAACATCATTTGTGTAGTAGTCGTACACAAATGCTCTTGCAAAAAAAATACACTTAGTTTAGATATTCAAAAGATAAAACTCGTACACACTGATAAAAGGCGGTGACATATCTAAAATATTTGAATAAGTTCATTTTGAAAATTTCCGCTTTCATCTAATTGAAACAAAAATAAAATAGTCTGAGCGCTACGTAACATGTCACCAGATCAGACAGGAAATGGACAGAGAAGCGGCAAAGCCTTCAGAGTGAAGAATCGAACCCCTGACCTCTTTTGTAAAAAGAAATGTGTTACTTCAATAGTGCGGTGTGGCATGGAAGCGATCAATCTGTGGCTCTGCTCGTAGTCCTCAATGTTACCTGGTTCCATGATTTTCCTATTGTCAGTAATAGCCGTAGATTTTTTGCAGATTTTAGGGCTGACATGTCAGTCAGATATGCCATTGTCACTACACCAGAAGCTAATTCCTTCTGCAGCGTTGGAAGGTACAAAGTCCTGCACACAAATTAAATAAAACATCAACCGTTGCCTATAAGCTTTTTACCACTTAACCCTCCAATATCCCAGTTGAAGGCAACATTCCAAGCAGCAATCTTCTTTAGCAATTAATGTTTTCAACTCACTCTCCCTGTGGAGTTCTTTTACTAATTTGTGCTTGAAGAAAAGCTTTGTGTGCTAGATTTACTCACTGCTTTAGCTGATTGTGCTTATAGCTCATTTACATTTAGCTCAATTTGAGAACCACAGCTTTTTGTGACAAGAAGCCATACGAATGTGTGGTTGCATTTTAAAAATGTAATCAGGTCATCCAAGCTTTTATTTACCCTGCTTAGACATAATCACTTGTCCTTTGCTGCCGTTCTCTTTAATAAAATCCAGTCATCGGATTCTGAATCAGGTGTCAGAGCATTGTCTCGTTTTCCAAACAAGCAGAGCGCTGGTGGTCAATGGGCTCTGTGCTTTCTGAATGGGGATTGTTCTACTCACAATGTGCTATTGTGTTGGACAGGACTCATGTATGGGACGCTCCTCTCTGTCTTCACTCTGCCATCGGCGATGTTCTTGATGAGCACAGGTGGAGGTGAGTGCTCGTGCTGTGGCATTTTGACAGGAACAGCATGCTTTGGATGTGTGGGGCAATCTTTGCAGGTTTAGTGGGAAGAGTTTTGTGTTTTGCACTAAAGAAGCTGAGAGCTTTTAATTCAACACCTTTTTTCTCCATCATGGATATTCAGCGAACACAACTTCAAGATCTTCCAGGTTGAGGAATTTTTTCATTTTTATTTTTTTTTATGGAGAAGGACGTGGAAAACCCAAGATAACAAAGCACTGTATTCCAGCTCGGTCCCATAACAGTGAGCCACTCATACAGAGGTGCATTGTTTTATTAAGGTGTGAGAAGGATATAACATCTCAGGTAACTATGAACTTCGCAGCAGTGGGAATGTGTTGCTTTGTGCCGTATTGTATGGACTCAGCAGGCCAGGATCAAGACATGCTCCCCTCTATTCAACTGCGCTCTCCTACACAATCAGACGTTTGAGCAGTTTCAGCAGAGTTGACCGAGACCCACAGGGGTGAGTGTTATCCTCCACACGCCCCTGTGTAAACAGAACCCTTCCCGGCCTGGTCCAGCTCTAAACATCAGGCCCACTGAGAGGATTACAAGCCCCCCTGTTGCAGACAGGTTTAATGTGGTCTCAATATCAGAATACAATGATGCCTCCGACCCCTGAGCAGAGATAAAACCCATTGTTAGTCTCAGAAAGTCTCAGCCAACGCTCAGAATCAGATTTATTACCATGCTTTATTCCATTAACATGCAACATTAGACATTAGGCATCAGGTTAAACATTGGGCAATACATTCTAACAATTTATTAAAGTATATTAGCTTGTGAGCATACATTTAAAAATGAACAACTTGGTCTGGATAGCTTCTTTTATTGTAACAAATGAAATCCTCGTTACAAAAACCTGCTTTTTGTACTTATATGGTTATTTTATGGTTATATGTATCTTTACAGAATATACTACGTACAAACGCCTCCATAAGAGGTGTGGCTTAAAAACCTTCTCTCTTTAAACAATAATTTAAATTTACAAACAAGTATAATTAAATTAGAGATAGCAAATTGAACCTCTTACTTGGAAGCATATCAAAGCCGTGACTCCAAAGAAACATTGTCTGATGAATTTAACTATATGGTACTTTTGCCACAAAATATAGAAGGAAAAAAAAAAGAAGAAAACAATACTTGGTGGCAAATGTATCATCTTTAAACTGAGGCAATTAATTACCAGTAAACCAAACATTATGGCAATCATGGAAAACGTTTACATGTTGCCAACTTGGAACAGATTCAATGGGTTCATTACTATTTCTATAACACATTATGAACCAACCATGAATCCTCCTTTTTTGTTTGTTCTTTCTAGTAGAGAAGACTTCACAAAGGATTCTTCGGGCCAGAGAGGATCCAACCGATGCTTCAGCTGTGACAGAGGCTCCTCTGCAAACACAAAACTTGATTCTGTGCATTAATTATGCCGACTTTCAAACTGACTCCTTCTGGATTATGTATATTCGCTATATACCGATTTAAACATGTATCTTTTGAATGTTGACTTTCTTAACAAATATGATTCTTGGTTCTCATGTCTGTAATCTTTTGATGCCTGGTTTTTTTAGAGGCTTCTTGATTTCAGTGAAACGGTTCCAGTAGAAGCAGATTGCTGCTAAACGTTACACTATAGATAACGTGACCATTTAAAGTCCCAATGTGTCACACTGCAGTGCAAAGATTAATTCTGACATCCCTGAAAAAAAATCAAGGTCAGTTTTCATGCGCTATTGTCAGCTTACGCACAGAAAGACGAGAATTGATTTATATTTAAGTTTAGTAATGTTTTTCCACGTTCCTTTATTATGTTGGTTTCACATGACAACTGAATATATTACCTTGAATAAACCGAAATGAAACACTTAAAGCCATTTGTTTAAGTTGGATCATCTGTTTGTTTTTGTCCGTGTTCAGACAGAGGAATCGCATCAATTCATTTAAGTAAATTTCTCTTTAGAGCATTTCGTCGCGTAAGCACATTTTCATAAAACCTCCATGATGTAATTAAACTCTTCCAAAATAAAACATGAGCAGGTTTCTTCACCAGTCTCATTTCTCCCAGGGAAAAGAAACATGTATAATGAATGCATTCTGGTGCAACTATGAAATAAGTTTTGTTATGGGTTCCTACACACCTTCATTTGGAGATTAGAGGTTTTTGACTCCCTTTTGAGTTACTTTAAATAGAAACAATAGCAAACAAGGAATGATAGATGTGCCGTTGTTTGATTTAAACAAATTAAACAATGGTAATAAGTTTAATAAATTGTTATAAATGAAATATTCAACTAAAAACCTTTTGTGAAAGATAAACAAAAATATAGGTTAATGGTGACTTTGTAGACATATTTGATGTACACAGTTTGATTAAGTGTCATGTCATTGTCATAGAGTTTAAAATACATGAATTGGAAACTTGGAAAAACTTTTCTATATTTGATGTTTTTCTGTTATATTTGTTCAAAATGTTCCCATGGGCTTTTAAGAAGATAAAATGAATCAAAAAAGGCAAAACAAAACAAGGATATTAGTCATTATTACTAGTAAACAATAGAGAAATTATACAATTTAAATCACTTGGGGGCAGGATTAACAGTCACAAAAGGAAAACCTCACTTCTTTTAGAAAAAAAAAACTATCTATGCTAATAGAACTCGTATGATAATAATACATTATCTGGCAGGAGTGTGCGTGTTTCTGTTAACTCTGCATCCAGCCATCAATCATCAGTCTAGCTCCTTTCCCCCTCAACCTATAATCAGTTCAAAGCTCCACTCATGCCTCAGAAACAGCCCTATTCTTTGTAAATTAGGAATTGTATGCAGCACTGATAAGAGACTTTATCTGCTAAAATGAGGAGATCTTCCGAGTGTTGTATTGTCCACACGCTGATTGAGCCTCGGTGGTGGGTTAACATCCCAGCTCTGGTGATTCAGAGCCCAGGCTCAGTCCCACTTTCCAGCAGACAAAAGCATCACATTTACCTGTAATTAGACCTAATTATTAACCGAACCTGGCCTCAGACCTGTGAGACAATGTTTCCTAAATGGCTCGTTCGTGGCAGCAGTCTGGCCCTGCTGCTGCTTCTGCTGCATGTTTAATTAAAAACGTGTGAACTGGTTAGACCCAGACATTAGATTATTTGAAGCATGCACCTGAAAGAGGCCAACAAATCTATTGTGGCCAAAGTGAATTAAAAGAATCCGTTTCTCCACTTGTTTTTTTCTTTCTTGCTGAACCCTCAGGATTGATGTTTGTGCCTCAGTCACTCCTCTCCTTCTGCTGCTGCTCGTCTGAGACCCTGACACAAATTCAAAAGGATCTGCTGCTTTGAAGATAAGCACCGCAGGTCTGCCATAAACAATGATTGTGCTGTTTCTTTCCTGTGGCGTGATTTATTTTAAGTATTATGCTGTAAGGATTTGGGCTGTTTTTTTTCCTGGTGGGGCCCGTTGTGTGTGTGTGTGTTTGTGTGTGTGTGTGTTTGTGTGTGTGTCTGTGTGTGTGTGTGTATGTGTGTGTATCTTCGGCCTGGGAAACTTATTGGATAGCTTGGACTCAGGAAAAAACTCAGGGAACTACAAGCAAAGTCATCAAAGTGAGACCTTTGACTCGGAGGCCCTGATATTTAGCATTTCCCATAGTAGAAACCCTCTTATGTCATGTAGCTTACTTTGGAGATCACATCTAGATGTTACTTCAAAACACTGAAAGAGGAAACTCTAGGGATATATTTTGTGTCAATTGTAGGTCTTTAAAAAAAAGAGTTATCAGAAAAAGGCTGAAATCTCTGGCAACTTTTCTTTCTGGTATTGTAGCTTGTGTTCAGTCAGACTGGATGTAAAGCATCTGGTAAGAAGATTCTCAATTGGATTTTGGTCTAACCTTTGACTGGACAGTTAATCCCATCAAAATGCTTTAATTAAAACCAACTACCTCGTACCTCCTCCCATAAGTTTCTGTGTTGTTGTCTTTCTAGATGGTTGACCTCCTTCCCAGACCGAACCTATATGAAACCTCTAACAGGTCTTGGATTGTTCTGTATTTAACTACATTCATTTTCCTATCAATTCTGACCCATTTCTTTGAAGAAAAAAACAGTTTTGCAGCAAAGATAAGATGTTCTGGGTGTGTTTTTTCCTCACTGACCATGCTTTTTATTCTTCTACACTTGCTGTACCCCCTTTATGGTTTATTGCAATCATGTTGTGTTTTTGTTGGACCAATTTATGACCTTATTTTTTGCCCATCTTCCATGACTTCTGTAGATGTAGGGAATTAAAAGTCAGCTTGTGTTGAGACTGACATATACATTAAAGGACTTTGCATGTTTGATGTGTTTTATAGTTGGCTGCATCCATCCACCCATCCAACCATTAACCCTTACCTGCTTTGGTCAGCTGCTGCCTTTCTCCAGTGGTCAGAGAGGGTTCACCGTGGACAGGTCTTCAGTCAACTACAAGTATTAACAGAATCATGTCCAAAGGCAATTTAGAGACGATTGACCTAACTGTGTATTTATTTATAGACTGTGTGGTAAAGATGAAACACGCACACATCCATGCAGAATGACCCCAACTCAGGGTTCAAACCCTGGACGTCCATGTTGCAAGAGTTTCAGGAGCCTGGGAGGAGTCTAAACTATGCTCTTTAGATATTTCTTTGTAAATTAATATTAAACATGACTTGTCATTCCAAAAGTATGCACTAGTTTGTGTTGGTCCATCATATTAAATGTCAATGAAACCCCTACAGCTGATCGTAACATAAATACGTTTTGTAGGGAACTGCATGTTTCCTTTGATAAAAAAACTTAAAATAAATCACAATCTGGGTAAAATACCAAGCTATTTACAGTTTGACATTTGAACCTCATGAAGCCTTCAAATATATCAGTTCCTAGCATTTAACAATGCATAAGCTATTAATATAATAAAACAAGTATGATTTAATTTGTCAGGATAGGGTCAAAACAAAAACCACAACATTTGAGTATAAACTTGGCTGACTGGATAAGGTCTTTATATGGATCTAAAATAATACAGTAGTGGTCGCATGAGATCACATCACAAAAAAATGTACGGGGGATTGAGTTTAGAGCGGGCAGATGGATCTTTTGAACGTCCACTGCAGGATACAGCTGCATATGACTTATTTCAGCCCCCCCTTTCCAGGGGCCCGATGCAGAGCCATTTCACAAGTAACACACATCACCAGGCATCTGTTTCCTGTTTTCATTCTTTGAGTTATCTTATTTTTCCTTATTTCCCCCTCACCTGTTACAGTTCACGTTCCTTCCATCGGGACACAAGTTCTGAGCTGCAAAAATAACTCCAGAAATGAATCGACATAACTTCCAAGACAATTATTTATTTTCCCCCCAAGTATAAAATGACGGTTTTATCACATTAGCGCCTAAGAGGAGTAATATTGCAGAAGTTTCTCATCGGTTGGTTTCAGGATCTTCTTCTCCGACATGTTGACGACCCAGCCTGGAGAGAGGCCAAAGAAGATCTGTCGAACATCCTTCCTCATGGCCAGCATCTGACACAGTTCATCCTTTGAAATATCTGGCAGCACGTAGCCGTACTTCTGCGCCAGGGCGCGACGGGCCTGCTGGATTTCTTCCGGATCTGCTAAGTAACCACGGTTTTCAGCACTTGTGTAATACGGGACCATGTCCTCCCCTGGCAGCATCCGCTTCGGGATTGGCTGGCCTCTTATGAAGAACGGCACAGGCTTGATGAGGATTCCTGCAAAAAACAAATCAATAAAAAATTATAGACGAACAAGCCGTTTAAGTGAAAATAATGTAATAAAACAGTTGCATAATAACTGTTTAGAGGTTTACCCAGACTTATTGGATCGTAGTAACCGGTTGTGATGACGCCTCCGTTCCGTTCGATAGCAGCTATTGCTCCCTCAGATGCTCTCTGAACCTCAATGTTGATTTTTGCAGCAAAAATGTCAGAACCCTGAAAGAAAAATACATTTAAACCTCAAAGGGTGGGGGAAAAAAAATATCAATGTGAATCAGCCATTGCTTAACTTATCACAACACAATCATGTGGCGCCACCTGCTGCCGGTTGATCTATCATTAATTTACATTAAACCTACAAATATGCCACTGTAACACATCTTTATAGTTATAAATGGTTATATTTTGCCTGCTTGGCTGAAGTCTTTTTAAACATTTTCTTTCCTGCATTCATTGTTTTTTATATAAAATGTGCCACTTCCGAGCAGATTACCAAAAGCTGAAGCTGCTTTATATCAATTAAGCAAAATATTTTTTCACTTACAATGTGGTCTTATTTCAAATCTACATATTTTCAAAAATATTTGTACCATTCTCACCTTTTTTTTATGCATGCAATGTATCAAAGACAAGTCTGAATAATTTAGCAGGATTTCATATCACCGACAAAAACAAAATGGAACACAATTTTGAAATTCATTGTAATTGGCGCAATGTCACTTACATTCAACTTTACAACGATAAATACTATGTATAATCACCTCCACCTGACAGATGTGGTCCATCAGGTACTAAACGAGCTCAAACTTACCTCATCAACAAGCTGCACACCGTAGTCCCTTTTCAGAGGCTGGATCGTCACTCCTCTGGCGTTGACTAGCTGGGTGAGGTCTATAGGTTGCGTCGGGTCAACCCGGCCCAGATCAATCAAATACTGCAGCCGTTTCAATGTCAAAGGATGGTACTGTGGACGCCGACTTGGAACAACAGAAACATATTTCTAACAGCTAATATTGAAATACATGGATTGGGAAGCAAATTATGAAATATTGGCTTCTTAATCTATTTTCTGTTCTAACATTAAATATTTTTAGCTGAATCTCTAAGGATTGTTTTTGGATTTATTCTGTTACAAAGGTCGAAGGTTTATAGAAAATAGAAACATAAATGATTCTTACAGACATTTGCATAATTACATCCAGATGACGGCTTTTGATATACAACATTCCTCCTAACTAGCACCGATATCAACATAACTTCACATAAAGAGCTACAAAAACAAGTTAAAATTTTAATTTCCATTATCATTTTATTTTGTTCCAAAAATGTAAAACCTATTTTACAGTCACCACTTTCTCACACAGCACAAAGTCACCCTTTGCAACAAATGTAAATATACATTGACAGCCCATGGTAGGAGCACAACGATTATTATTATCATCATTTTTGATGCTGCTCTTCTCTATTCTCCTACTGCTGTTAATGGCTTCAAGCTAAAAAATCGGCCGATTACGGTCACCTTGCAGGCAATCGGTGCGTTTCAAGTCTAAACAATGATGGTCTGTTTGCATCTCTTTTGTTATCATTAACACATTTCTACTGAACAATCACCCACAAATCAGGCCTGGTTATGATGAGGAAGTTTTTACCTGTGGCCTTCATTAAAGCCATATTTCGGAACCACCAGATAGAAGGGGGTTTGACCTCCCTCGAAGCCCAGCCGCGGTCTGTTGCCCCTCTGCCGCTCTCCTTTGTGGCCTCTCCCGCTCCTGTTGCCGCCGTGCTGTCCTCTGCCCCGCCGCCTTTCCTAAAAAACCCAACAACCGGATTTAACTAAGCTAATTCACGTTCTGGCAAAGTCAATAACTACCATGCTAAATTTATTGTAGCCTGATTAGCTAATGTTAGCTTGCCAGTCGAAGCTACAAAAAAGGTAGGAAAAATAAAACGTACGTTCTTTGTCGCTCCTGGTTCTGGACGTAAATTTGCTAAAGATATTTTCGGCAGATTCTGCAAAACATCCAATGCTTTACTACCCGGTTTTTTAGGAAAAGACATGTTTCTGCTGCTCACATGTCAACATTTGCAAACCAAGGACACCCGGGTCACATGACCAGATGGTAGCGGAAGTGT